>ML312349.1:0-70118 GCA_005239505.1 Nicotiana paniculata | reverse complement strand
ATGGAGAAAGATTGTTTCGGTTTCGTCCAGAAGTGCCATAAGTGTCAAATACATGGCGACTTAATCCATGAACCACCATCAGAACTGCATCATATGTCAGCACCCTGGCCGTTTGTTGCCTGGGGAATGGATGTCATCGGGCCAATCGAACCAAGGGCCTCAAACGGACACAGATTCGCCTTGGTTGCTATCGACTATTTCACAAAATGGGTCGAGGCAGTCACATTCAAAGATGTCACTAAGAAAGCGGTGGTGGATTTCGTGCATTCTAATATCATCTGTCATTTTGGTATCCCAAAAACTATCATTACCGACAATGCTGCGAATCTAAACAGTAACTTGATGAGGGAGGTGTGTGAACAGTTTCAAATCACACACTGGAACTCCACCCTTTACCGGCCCAAATCCAATGGCACCGTTGAAGCATCAAACAAAAACATCAAGAAAATTCTCAGGAAAATGATTCAAACATCCAGGCAATGGCACGAGAAGCTGTCTTTTGCATTGTTGGTATATCGCACGACCGTACGCACGTCGGTTGGGGATACTCCTTACCTATTAGTTTATGGCACTGAAGCCGTAATACCCGCAGAAGTTGAAATTCCTTCCCTTCAGATTATTGTCGAAGCAGAAATTGAGGATGATGAATGGATCAAAACCCGAATGGAACAATTAACTCTGATTGATGAGAAAAGGATGGCCGCAGTGTGCCAGGGGCAGTTGTACCAATGGCCCGCGCTTACAACAAGAAAGTGCGACCTAGGAACTTTGAAGTGGGGAAATTTGTCTTAAGACGTATCCTCCCGCACCACGAAGAGGCAAAAGGAAAATTCGCCCCGAATTGGAAAGGTCCGTACATCATAAGGAAATTTATACCAAAAGGAGCATTATACCTGGGAGACATCGAAGGAAATGAACCCGAAACGGCTGTCAATGTAGATGCAGTCAAAAGGTACTACATTTGATCCTTCATATAATGTTAAAAGTTCTCCGATTTAAGTGACGAAGGCTTTCATTCTCGCCACCAAACACCATTAACCCTTTTACAAACCCTTTGAGCCGGTTACCCTTCTTTGATTATCCTCTTTGGAACCCGAAAGTATGAAAATATGAAGAAAAAAAATGTTTCCTTGAACTATGTTCGACTTGATTCCGAAAGTATACGTAGGTAGCCTCTCTTTGGGGTTCAGTCACACCAAAATAAAATTCCACATTTCCCCAAGAGTTTAAGCTGGGGCAGATGTTATAATATGTTTGGGGATAATTTCGCCGGAGAGGTTCCAAAGTTGTAACTCAATACAAATTCTTTTCACCAAAACCTTGTTCAAGTCCTTCTGATCAACTGGCAAAGATGTCTAAAGTTGGAGGATACAGTGTCGGATCTGGTGCAAGCAAATGAGAGAAATAAAATGAGAGAGTCTTATCGGTGAAAACCCACACGGGCACCGTAAGGCGACGGTAAGCAGAGAAATTAAAAATGAGAGAGTCTTGTTAGTGAAAACTCACGAAGAGCACTACAAGGCGATGGTGAGAAGAGAAATGAGAGGGGTTAGTTGGTGAAAACCCGCAAAGCGCACCACTGATCGAAAAGGATAATGGGTCACTGACATGGACACAGTCTGGGGCAAGGTTTCTCAATTTCACGGTGATAGTTGTGATGAATTTCTGAGAGTCAGACGGTTTACACGGATCAGGCATCCAGTCCAAAAGGCATGTCATGTTCATTGAAGTCCGCATGCACTCCAAAAAATTCCTTCCTTCATTTCCCGGAAAGGGATACCTTTCGTTTAAACTCATTATCCATTCTGTCATTTATTGTTTCTCAATCCCTTTCGGTCTAACTCTACTCCGAAACTAAGGCAAAGAAAGGATGGAAAAACTTATTTACAGGGATCTCATTTGACACGGGCTAATATGGAAAAGGCACCCAGCCTCGTCAGGGGCATCAAGTCGATCTCGACTGGCCATAGCGGTCGATGCTTCAAACTCAAAACCCTTGAAAGGAGAAAATCAAATTGAAATGTCTACAAAGGAAATTGAAGTGAAAGGTTGAGTCCCACGCGGCTAACCCTCTCGGCAAAGTTTGAAAACACAAAATGCTCCAAATTCTTTAAAGACAAATGGAAGGAAAAATCAGAAACAAAGGCCGATGAAGGAAAAATAAAGTTGGAAAGGTTAAGTCCCACAAGACTAACCGGTGCAGCAAATCTGAGGAGCCTGAATCTTACTGATGCTCCGAAAACCCCAAAAAGAAAAGCAAGTGAAAGGCCTACAAAGGCAAAATAAAGTTGAAATGTTGGGTCCCACGTGACCGGTCGCCACGAGAAAATATGGAAAGCCAAAGTCCTCGGGTTGGAAACGAAACCCAATCCCCAGCAAACAAGCAAACGGCTGAGATCTTTGTCAAAGAGGCTGAGATCAAGCAGTTTGAAATAATCAAGACCGCAAAACCAACCAGCGTTCCAAACTAACAAATTGTTCATTGTTTGAAAATAGGAAACAGGTGCAAAAGAAACCATGCAAAAAGCAGGTGCAACCAAAAGAAGTTGCGCAAGAGCTAGAAGGAGCTTTGCAGCATTGACTCCAAAGAAAGGGAAGTTTCCTCCAAAAATCTTTTCCCGCATGCCTAAAATAAAAGAAAAAAGAAAAAAAAAAGAGAAGAGAATTGAAGTTGAAAATGACTCAAAGTAGTATGAGGCCTCCAATCCGCAACTACACCTTTTCTCGACGTGGGTGTACACGCTCCCTAGTCGATGCCAATTAAGGGTACCCCCTAATTGACAATTTCTTTTCCAATTAAGGGTATATATTCCCTAGTTGATGTTTTGCTTTTCCAGTTAAGGGTATACATTCTCTAAATGATGTTTTGCTTTTCCAGTTAAGGGTACACATTCCCTAACTGATGTTTTGCTTTTCCAATTAAGGGTATACATTCCCTAATTGATGTTTTGCTTTTCCAGTTAAGGGTATACATTCCCTAACTGATATTTGCTTTTCCAATTAAGGGTATAAATTCCCTAATTGTATTTTTCTTTTCCAGTTAAGGGTGTACATTCCCTAACTGATGCTTTTCTTTTCCAATTAAGGGTATACATTCCCTAATTGATGCTTCCTTTTCCAGTTAAGGGTATACATTCCCTAACTGATGCTTTTCTTTTCCAATTAAGGGTATACATTCCCTAATTGATATTTTTCTTTTCCAGTTAAGGTTATACATTCCCTAACTGATATTTTGCTTTTCCAATTAAAGGTATACATTTCCTAACTTATGCTTTTCATTTCCAATTAAGGGTATACATTCCCTAATTGATGTTTTTGCTTTTCCAGTTAAGGTTATACATTCCCTAACTGATGTTTTGCTTTTCCAGTTAAGGGTATACATTCCCTAACTGATGCTTTTCTTTTCCAATTAAGGGTATACACTCCCTAATTGATGTTTTTCTTCTCCAATTACGGGTATACATTCCCTAACTGATGCTTTTCTTTTCCAATTAAGGGTATACATTCCCTAATTGATTCTTCCTTTTCCAGTTAAGGGTTTACTTCCCTAACTGATGCTTTTATTTTCCAATTAAGGGTATACACTCCCTAATTGATGTTTTTCTTCTCCAATTAAGGGTATACATTCCCTAATTGATGTTTTCTTTTCCAATTAAGGGTATACATTCCCTAATTGATTTTCTTTTCCCGACATGGGTGTACACACTCCCTAGTTGATGCCAATTTAGGGTATACATTCCCTAATTGATGCTTTCTTTTTCAATTAAGGGTATACATTCCCTAATTGATTTCTTTTCCAACATAGGTTATACAATCCCTAGTTAATTTTATTTTTTGCAACATAGGGCCTCCAACCCCTAGTTGATCTTGCTTTGAGATATAGGGTACCCACTCCCTAGTCTACAATAACTCCGGGTGCACTCCCCCCGGCTTTTCATCACTTTCAAGAACAAAATAGTGTAGATTTCCTTATAATAGCTCGCGATTTTCCTGGTGAAAACTGGGGCAGAAAATTTCGTTCGCTTGTTTTTTATTTTGCGCAGATTACAATTTAGGAAAATGGATTAGAGACGACCAAAAGAAGACGTCTCAATTCAGAATAAAAGAAATGAAGAAAATAAAAGATTTGAACCCTAAAGTACAGAAGCGGAAAATAGGTGGACTGCTCGAGACAGGTTGAAGTCACAAGCTATGCATGTCCATTCTTGATCCGAAAAGCTGAAGAAGATTGAACCAGCACCTATAACTAACAAGCATCAAGATTCAGATCGAAGTCTATATAAAAAATCAGCCAAGACTCAAGATCAAGCTTCAAAAGACTCATAGATAGGAATCTTGTAACTCGTAGTTGATAGGCTTATTTAGTCTTTTTCATTTTTGACTTTGGTGTAATAAGGAGCTCAGCAAGCATTAAGCAGCAGCAACACTGGTGAAATCACGGCCTCCCGGTAGTCCCAGCTACCAAAACTTCCAGAACTACACTGACATGATTCCTTTATAGCCAAGGATATGTAGGCAAACTCTGAAGCAAAGTCCGGTCAAACTTCTTCAAAAAAAGAAACGCTTCACATGGAGTATTTGAACATGTAAAAGTTGTTCATAACTGCTCACTTTGTCTTTGCCCGAAAACTCTTCGTGTTTCCGAGCAAAGTGGGGCGGTTGTGAGCATGTAATTTTTCACCTACTAAATACTCCTACAAATTCGATACAATAAATTAATTTACAAATTTTTGTTGAATTTTAGTGATTAATTGTGAATTATTTTTGCATTTCATAATCATAATTCATCCTATAAAATTGATAAATAATTCAAAAATTGCATAATTAGGTGCATAACCTTAATCATTTTTAGGAAATTACAAAAATTTATCCTTCAAATAATTACAAGTGTTAATTGATAATTCCTTTTTTTTAAATTCACTCGTTAATTTTTCTTTTTTTCAATTAGATAAAAACTAGAATTAGAGCTAATTAATATACTATTTAATAATTGATTTAATTAATTAATGACGAAAATACGATTAATTGACATAATGTAGAATTAACGGTTAAATTATCAATTTCGTCATTTATCTATCAAATTATGAAGTTGATTGATTAGGAGTATTAAATTAGTTATTTTATTCTTAATTAGTTTATAATTTGACGAAAATAAGGTCAGAATTAATTAATTATATTTTTTGAGTTTAATTAGTGTTAATTAAAGCTTAATTGACCATAGAGGCTAAAATCGGACCTGGGCTAATTTACCTAGGCCCAAATGTAGTCTCTACAAACACCCACGACCCAGGCCCAATCTCATTACCTGGCCGGCCCCCTACACTACCCAAACGACCCCGTTTAGTTTAATTGATTAAATCCCGGCCATTGATCGGAATAGATCAGACGGCTAGGAACTCACCCCCCCCCTAGTATTTAAGTGTCCAAATCTCACCCCCCTCCTCACCCTCATTAAACTAGAAGCCTAACACCCCCATCCCCTCCGTCTCTCTCTTCTGTCTAACCAAACCCTAGCCGCCTTAGGATTCCGCTGCCCGGAAATAGCCTACCGGCGGCGGATCTCCACCAATCGACCCCAAACTTTCACCCTACAACCTTCTCCTCCCCCTTAACCCCATCCTACCATCAGTTTTTCCCAAAAACTCACCCAAAATCGACCGATTTCAGATCTGAAAAATGGAAAAAACCTAAAACCTATGTTCTGGGCGATTTCAAACGCACTTTTGGCTCAAACCCACATGAGTCGATTGCTCTTGACAAGAGAAATCGATACATGTTAGTTTGACTCATTTCCAAACCCTACCGGAATCCAGCCAAGCTTCTCCCATTAACCGGTATCCCCTGAAACTTCACTTCCCTTTTTCATTTTTTCTTTCCTTTTTCTCGTTTGAATACAAACATAAAATTACTAGGTTCTTAGATTTTTAAATTTTCAGTTTTTTGTTTGTATTTTCCTTTATTTGAGGTTAAATGTTGCTTTGAATTTCATATGGTTTTAAATGTCATTCGGGGTTTAGTTATTAATTCCTGCATGTCATGATTAATGTTCATAATCTAGGTTTTTTCCAGTGTCCCTTTTTGACTGATTTTCATTTTTTTTTTGTAGTTTATGTGTTAATTAATCGACTCTGGTCTAAACCTGCCTGTTTAGGTCCAATTAAACTAGTAATTTAGGTTGACTCTAATATTACTGATTAATCCATAAACTAATTAGTCTAGGTTTTCACATGTTCCTCCATAACTTGTTTTTTATCATCTTTTGTTGTTTGTTATCTTAGAAATCAGTATATAGGGCTAATTCATGATTCTATTACTTAATTGATTCTAAAGCTTAGTTTAGGCTTCTCACTGTTTTCTTGAATATTTACTCTCCTGAAGTGTAATTAGTCATGCATGCTTTAGATTGTTTGAAATTAATCATTGATTATTTTCCCATAGTCATGTAATGTCTAATAATTGATCAGGCCTAGTTAACCGTGAACACTAGGGTTATTAGAATAACACTGGTTTCGAAAATAGGTGCTCAAAGTCTAATTATTGATTCTAAGTTTGAATCTTAGCATTCTAATTTGGTTTGACTAATAAAAGGTTAGTTATATATAACTAATTAGCATAGCCTTGGGTTGATCTAAAACCCCAATTAGGACAACTAAGTCTAATGGCTTAGCTAATTAAACTATTTGAACTAACTAATCTAAGTCCTACAATAAATTCAATGGAGATTTAACTAATTGTCTTATTTAGATCTTTTCGACCTCACTTTTAAAGAGGCTTAAGCTTCCAACCTCTTCATTTAGTTTAATCACTCAATTAGGATAAAATTAGTCAACTTAATAAATAACACGTCCTTCATTATTCAAAGAGTAATTTTAAGGACACTAAGGGGTAACATAGGACTTTCAATTGAGGAATCTTGGGTGTAACAACCCAAGAAGCTTCTGGAATTAGGAAAATATCAGAAAATCAGATTTTTTCTAAGGGTAAAATAGTAACTTTAAAAGGGGATAAGGGCTGGAATCAAGAGGAATGTTCTAGAAGGGTACAACTGTCCAAAGGATAAGCTTTGACAGATGTACCCGCTATTTTCAGCCAAATTAGATAAAGAATATGCCAAGCATATCCTATCAAAAATACCCCTATAAATACACACACCTTTTACCACTGAAGGGATCCTTTTCTTTTAACCTCTGGGCTACTAAAAAAAAACCTGAACACACAGAGAGAAATACAGCAGCTGCTGCTCACAAACAGATTTCAAAAAAATCAATAGAAAACAAAGAAAAAATCTGACTACTTCCTTAGAACAAAAATCCATCAGGGTATTATTTTGGTTCTCAGCTTCTTGTTCTTCCTGGGTATCCTGATTCTGAGAACTTTAAGTGTCTATATTTGAAACTCCTGGGTCGATTTCCTGTTGGGGGCTGTTTGGCTTTGGGTTGCTGTTTGCTGCTGCTGAACCCTCTTTCTTTTAGCTGATTATTGTTCATACTTGACCTTTATTTGGTCAAGTCTCTTTGCTATTTTTTCTTTTAAAAAGGTATGTATCAGTATCTCTTCTTAATGAAATTCTTGGACTAGAATCCTCATCTTCTACTCACTGTATAAAACTGGTTGTTCTTGATAAACGAAGTTACTTCTTCTGTTTTTATGTAGATGTGACTGTGTAGATGTTTATTGGCATGATAACGATTCTATGAGTGTGATAAGTACTGTTTTGCTGTTGGTATTTCTTTGCTGGTATATTTTGTTTATTTCAGACTAGAGGTATATAAATGTAGTTGACAATCGTAGTTCTACTTTCTAAAAAAAGGCTGCACTATGGTGTAGAATCTGACCTTCTCTATGGTTAGGTTCTCTCTATAAGATGCAGAAAATATGCTTTCAATTGAGTCTCTTTGGTCAATAAAGAGATTCAACAAGCAAGTCTCTAGATAATTTAGTATTAGCACTAGGGTGGATGAATTTGACCCATCTAATGGTGCACAAAACAGTAGCATAGATGGCTGGAATTCACCCTTTAAAGGGTATATAGCATGTAGTTAAGAAGGGCTGTAGAGTAAAGAATTTGAACCCTTGTATTGTCTGATTCATTCTCTAAAAGGCCAAAGATAGTCAAAGTGTTCAAATGAATACTGGTTGAAGTATTGGTATGGTTGTCAAAAATGTCAAACAAGGTTGTGCCTCTGGGTTTTAATCAGACTCTCCCTTATAATCAGATTCAATCTAAGAAAAAATGCATAAAACATGTTGCCTCTCTTTCTGCTGAATCTGTAATTGCTTGTTAGAAATATGGTTGTTCATCTATGTGTGATTATAACATTAGAATTATCTCTTACAGGCTTCTGTGATTAATTCTATATCCCTGAAGTCACAATAGAGTCATTAGCTAGCATTAAAGGGTAGTTAATCTGACCCTTTAAATGGTCAAATTCACCCCCATAAGATGTTTATATATGTTGGTTTGGACTACTTAGATCTTATGTCACTATGGGAGCAGCATGTAAAGAGTCGAATCTGATCTCTGTAATGATCAGATTCATTCGTTTACAGTGCATATGAGTTCGGTATGGTCCAGTTGGGACTAAAAGCTGAAGAATACAGATCCTAAAAGCATGAAAGTTGTTGGCTTTCACAGGAGCAACAACTAATCTTGTTCCTTTATTTTCTTCTTATTATTAAAATTTGTATATTTAATTTAAGAACAATGTAATAGCGTAATTACCGCTTTTTGTATATACTTTTGGTTGTAATAAGGACCGGACTGTACACTTAATTTTAGTTTTATTCATGTTTTCCTAAATCGAATTTACATTCTATCTATTCTAAAAATTACATTAGGCAAAGAACGCATGTGAAATCTGTAAAAACACTTTGCTAGATCTCGAAAAATGGTGGTCTCAAAATTCAGTTAGAGTTTCGACATAAATAAAGTCAGTAGATTATCTTCAGTCTATTTTATGTCTTATAAATCTGGAAAAAATCAATGTAAACATGTGTGAATTTTAAGTCTTTAGAAACATGAGATCAGGTTGTTTAAAAACTAGTAAGAATCAGTGTCTCAAAAAATAAGACTGATTGTGGTTCGATCTTTTGCTACAAATCATAAAAGTTCTGAAAGTAGTATGATTTTACCTTGCCAATCCATTTCAGAATTAATGAGTATTTTAGATTTATGTTTAGGCTGCCTAAAAATGAAAAACCAGAAAATCCGTTGTCTGATGCTCATAAGTGTATGTTTGAATGAACATGTGTTTTGATTACCATATTTCCTATTTATTCATCAACTGGAAAGTATAGATTATTAAGACTTAGTTGGATTTCCTAAATTAGTGACCTCCCTATAAATCAGCCACAATTAGGATTGGCCAAAAGAATTAAATGATAACTTGGGCTAAATATGGACGTAGCCCAATATTTGTGTCCTTTAGAATTTAAGCTTAAACAATCTTCCACATATCCTTTAGGTTGAAAAATACATCTTTAGGTTGAAATTTGGAAAAGAACCAACTATTATCTCAAATTACCATAAACTACACTCGGGAGTGGCAACTCATGCCCCCGACCCTAAACTCCAAACAATTAATAAAAACGCACATAGCAAGTACGTGTGCATTTCATGTGACGTGTTTGCCGTGTGCTAAAAAATAACAAGTGTACGCCATCGTGACTTGTTTAAGATTAAATCCATAAACGTCCTAATTGATCTTAAAACCAAAACGCTCCTTCAAATAGAAAACATAAAGAATAATCAAACATTGCCTCAAATAGGCACTATAAAACCGTCATGACCAATAATCTTGACTACGTAACCTACACTCGGGTACGACAACTCATGTCCCCATATTCAACTTCAAATTATAATAAAAATTACATATTGTAATTGCGGGTGCATTTCATATGGCTCAGTTATAATGTGTCCAAAAACAAACAAGTGCACGCCATCGTGACTTGCTTCAAGATAAATCCATAAATATTAAAAGCGGCTAAAAGATGAAAAGGGCTAAAAGGCACAATAGGTTTAAAATATGTAAATAATTAGATAATTTAGGCCAAATATTAATAGTTAAGCGACCGTGCTAGAACCACGGAACTCGGGAATGCCTAACACCTTCTCCCGGGTTAACAAAATTCCTTACTCGAATTTGTGGTCGCAGACAAATCAAAACAGAGGCAAATTTCCTCGGTTTGGGATTTTTACAACAAAACGGTGTCCCGGAGCATCGTCAAAAATCCGGGTGACGACTCAGAAATAATAATAAGTTCCAAAACCGAATAATGTCACTTTAATTGGAAAAACTCCCTTATTACCCTTCATTTACCGGGGGTAGTGAAAAAGGAGGTGTGACAGTGGATACTCAAGGTAAACCTGTTGCTGCGTTCGCAGACTTCGAAGTCACCTTTTGATTTTGTATTCACACTGTTTACCTTATTTCAAACAATTGTATTTAGAAATTTATATCCAACTCTGTAGAGCTTATCACTTGTACTACCGGTTTTGAGAATTGTAAATTTTATAGAGATTTCTATTTAAAAAATTGTTAGATATAATTTAATTACGATTGTCACTCAGTTAATGTTAGGCTTACCTAGTCCCTAAGACTATGTGCTATCACGACACCTAACGGAGGAAAAATTGGGTCGTGACAGAATGTCTGGGACAAACACTGTCCATCCCATACGTATGAAGACCTATGCTCGACCTGTAGCAACAGTAGCTCTAGCGATGCAGGTCGGGGATGCACAGGGGAACCTCCATGACGATGACTGTAGATTGAGAAATATTAATTAGAGTATTTCTTTTAATTGCTTAACATCTTTAAATATATTGCAATATCTTTAATATTAAGATTTATTCGATATTTTTTCTATATTGTTACTTAGGTTGATACATTTTCTATATTATAATTTTATATGTTAATTCATTATTTTATATGTTGGTTTATCACTTTATATGTTAGTTTATTTTTTTATATGTTTGTTTCTTATTTTATATTTAGTTTATTATTTTATATGTTAATATATAATTTTATATGTTGGTTTATCATTTTATATGTTAGTTTATTATTTTATATGTTAATTTATTATTTTATATGTTGGTTTATCATTTTATATGTTAGATTGACAAATATTGTTATTTTTTAATGTTATTTTCTTACGTTTGTTGACTAGACTTCGAGATAATTTGTGTTTGAAATATCATCTTTTTTTAGATATTTTTGGGTTTAAACAGATAATTGAATAATTAATTTCAATAACTACAAAGATACTACGCTAATGGGCACTACATTTTACTACGCTAAAAAGGCACTACATTACAAATACGGGCACTACATTAAAGTGCAGGCACAATATAACACTACTGGGAACTAAAAACATTAAAATCACATATTAATATATGTACAAAAATAACATCTAAATAAGATTAATTATTCCTAAAATAACATTTATCTATTATCTTTTACCACATAAATAATCTAATTCGGATAAAAAATAACAAATTGATTTTGTAACAAAACAATCACGTAAATACATATACCACAATAAAAATAACTAATTTACATTTTTCATAACAACTAATTATTCATAAAATATCAATTTATCCATTTTACTAATTTTTTTAGCACACTAATAATATAATCCAGATAAAAAATAATAAATTAATTAAATCGTAAAACAATTACGAAATAACATATAACACATTGAAAAAACAATGCACATATATATCGCGCTATAGTATAGCACAGTATATACGGGTGTTATACCTTCCCGCCCATTTTAAGTTCAAATAAAGCACGCTTATTCACCGGGCTATACCTTAACGGACAAACATACCGTTAAGGTATAACGAGGTGAATAACCGCGCTATATATATTATGGTGCCCGGTATTTCTTTGCCTATATGGTTGCTTGAGTCAAAAATAACCACACTTTGACTCTGGACTCTCTTCGCCTCGGATCTGACCAAAGGTTGAGCTAGTTCCCTGCCAACCAAGAGATAAGCATAGGCGATAAATTAAAGAACCATTTTGAGGTGGCTAGTTAAAAGTTAAAACCCCTACTTTATTTTATAGTAATAATACTTATTAAAAAAATATTTTGCAACCAACAACAATATGATGTATGAGGTCAGATGCAGTGGCGGATCCACCCTTTTACAATGGGGTGGCATGGCACCCGCTAAAATAATAAAAATTTTATATACCTATGTTAAAATCTTCTTAAATTAGGTCAAATATATGATCATATCACCCGCAATCGTAAATTAGACAAAGGTGCTGCCATGACTGGTAAATCTTTTTGAAAGCTTTTCTCGTGTGTAAAATTCAAGTTGAAAATTATCTTGAACCGTGTCTGACTTTCCATTTCGTGGGCTTTTTATTTCTTTTTGTCCAGCCATTTTCCTTTTCGACTACCTCCCAATTTTCTATTTATCGTTTCATTATTTTTGTATTTTTCTTTTCCTTATTCTGTTATTTATATGTGGTCTCAAACAAGAACACTCAAAAAAGAGACTCCGAAATTATTAAATTCTATAAAATAAACAGTCCTCTTAATCTCAAATTTATGAGTTTTCTTCTTTCATATCAGAAAATTTTTAGTCTTAATGGGATTTTCGATTGAGATCAAAACTTTTTATTCTTTTTTTTTATTATATCATAAAAATTTATGTTATTTTATGGTTATTAAATATAATTTAAATCACTTTACTATTAAATTATGACAAAAATTTCATAAGCATTGCTTAAAAAATATGAGATTTGTGATTTTGATTTTTGAGAACTTATAGTTTATTTAATTCTATACTTGTGGGGTATAATTTATCAATTGAAGATATTTTAAAACATTTCCTTATTTTGATTGATAATTCTCTTATTGAAGATGTTATCTTCTTTGTGTAAATTTATTTTTAATATAAAAAAATAAAAAATGTAATTTCCTAGTGAAAATGTTGATTTTACTTGTGTTGTTATAATAAAGGTATGATTCCTTATTTAAAGTGCTAACTACGTCTATTTTTTAATATCTGAGAAGTAATTTTTGTATTTGCAAATTAAAAATACCTATTAAGTTGACCTGAATAAACTCAAAAAAATCCACTAAACATTTCTAACACATTTCATATTAGTCATTACAAGGTATACATTAAAAGAAATTATGGCACCCGCCACCTTCAAATCCTAGACCCGCCTCTGGTCAGATGGGATTACTGGTAGCAAATAGGTCAAAACAATAGTTATACATCCATATTATTCACTAAAAACGAGTTAGATAATGAACTTTTTAAAAATGGGTTAAACATGGATAAGATCCATATTATCCACTTAAGAATGAATCATTAATGGGGTTAACTTTTAAATTTGTAAAAACTCAAATTGGGGATTCCTCAAGTTTGAGAGACTAGGGATTCTCCCAAAAGTGATTATATTCAAGAAGTAATGAATAATATAAATTCATATTATTCCCCGGTTAACCCATTCTCTATCTGTATTAGATTTAGGTCGATTCAGATATTTTATCCATTTTTATATCACCCGTTTTCAGCCAGGTTATATCCGATCCGATCCGTCCAATTGTCACCCTTAGATCCGACCATATATAGAGACTGAAAACACAAATAAACCTGCAAGGTGCCTACTTATGGTATGAATGCGAGGAGCTTTCCATGAGTGTTTGAGTGCTAGTTAACAGTTGTTTTTAAATCCTTTTTAAGAACTTTTCTAAAAAGGTTATGTCATTTTGTTTGGGAGTATTGAAATGCAAGAATGATGGCATGTGTAGTTAGGGGTCATTTATCAATTAAGAAAGTTAGAAGGGACTAGTTAGTAAGGGCAGTTACTTAACAATGCAAAGTTTGTTATAAAAGCATTGTTAAGTACCTAAATGTAACTAACACTTTTCATTATTCAGAATACATGATCCCTTCTCCCTCTCTTCCTCCTCTCTTCTCTTCTCTGAATATGTGCCCTAGATAGCAATGCAATTCGTTTAATCTGCATGTTACCCGATCTGATCATCTAAGTGATAGGTTTACAGTACCTTAGCTTTATATTTTGATGATCTAACAAACTTACTGTCAAAGAACCAGATAAGGAACCTGACACACTTGGTACACAACTCATATCAACGTACTCCGGCCAACGTGAGTTGCTATGACTTCAGAAGATAAAGAATCAAATTAGGGACCTGATCCCTTGGAGTTTCCCTGATAGCATTACGAAGTCAAATCTACAACTGGAAAGTGATTGTATGCACTGTACACGCTACAGTGCAGAAACAGTGCAGCATTCACTTCTCATTGGGAAAGGATTTTTATCAACCAAGTGTTGACATCATCCATGTGATTTCATCAAAAGGGTATTAACAAAGAGCATTACAATAAAACATCACTGGAACACTTGAGAATTGACTCAAGCACTCCAACCATTCATTTGTCAAGCATTCGGTCTCAAGTGAATCAAGAACAAAGAACAACACTACTACAGACCAGTTTCTATAGCAAGTATATTGTATGTCCTTAGTTGAGTTGTAACTTTGTAATTGTTCTTCATTGTAATTCCTACTTTGCTTATCTATAAGCGTTACTTAGGAACCCCTTGTAAACTATAAACCTTCAGTGTTTGTGTCATGACTAGAGTTAGTCATGAGTTGAAGTCTTCGTAATATGTGTATTGCAAAGTGGCTTGTAATAGGTGTATTACAAGTTAGTGAAGTTGAAGTCTTTGTAATAGAGGTATTACAAAGCGGCTTGTAATAGGTGTATTGCAAGTTAGTGAAGTTGAAATCCTACCGGTGTAGGTCGTGGTTTTTATCCCCTTGAGTAGGGATTTTTCCACGTAAAAATCTTGTGTCCCATTTACTTATTGTTTCATTAGTTAGTACTTCGGGAACTGTTACAGGACCAGGTCTCTATATAGTTTTGTGGACTCATACATTCTATTAATTGGTATCAGAGCTGGTTCTTTCTAAAAGGTTAACACCTAGAGAGGATCCTGAAGATGGTTGCTCCACCAAACTTCGAGGAAGGACAATCAACTTACGGACCCCCAAGATTCAACGGCCAATACTATAGCTGGTGGAAGACAAGAATGCATGACTTTATCATGGCAGAAGATTCTGAGTTATGGGATGTTATTTGTGATGGTCTTTATGTCCCAACGAAGAAGGTTGGGGACCCTCCAGTGACACTTCCAAAAACCAGGAAAGAATACAATGATGCAGATAGGAAAGTTGTAGAGAAAAAATTTCGTGCCAAGAAAATTCTGGTGTGTGGCATAGGACCTGACGAATACAACAGGATCTCAGCTTGTCAATCTGCCAAGGAGATATGGGAAGCTTTGCAAACAGCTCATGAGGGAACCACTCAAGTAAAGAAATCTAAGATTGGCATGCTCACCACCGAGTATGAACTCTTCAGAATGAAGGACGATGAATCCATTCAAGACATGAACACAAGATTCACTTCCATCATAAATGAGCTACATTCGCTTGGTGAAATCATTCCTCGGAACAAGCTCGTGAGAATTCTCTGTGTCTTGACCAGTTCATGGGAGAGTAAAGTGAATGTCATTACTGAAGCAAAGTATCTGAAGGAGCTGACAATAGATGAGCTAGTTGGAAATCTGAAAACCTACGAAATGAAGAAGAAGGAGGACAGTGAAAGAAGAGAACCAAAGAAGGAAAAGAACCTGGTACTCAAAGCTGAAAGCAATGACTCCAGTGATGAGGACAGTGACATGGCTTACTTAACCAAAAGGTTTCAGAAGATGATCAGAAGAAATGGAGGGATACCAAAGAGAGGCAGTTCCAGCAGATCCAAGAATTATGACCTTTATCATAAATGTGGAAAGCCAGGGCATTTAATCAAATATTTCCCTCTCTTGAAGCAAGAACACTTCAAGTACAACCCTGATAAAGCAGCAAAGAGGAACCCGGTTCCTGACAAATGCTTTAAAAGAAAAAATGTTGCTGACAATATTGTGAAGCAAGCTCTTGCGGCATGGGGAGATTCCTCCAGTGAGTTTGAAGAGGAAACTGATGCAGGTGATAGCTCTATGATGGCAGTTGAAAGTAAAACAAATGAATATGATTCAATATTTGCTTTGATGTCTCCATCATAAAATGATGAAGATGATGACAATGATGAGGTAAACTTCAGGGATATTCAGAGAAATCTGAAATCCTACTCTCCTAAGAAACTCATGTCATTAGAAAATGTGTTAATTGATGTCTATCATAGTCTTGCAAAAGATAAAGATGCCTTAACCATAGAGTTAGGAGATGTTGAACAAACTAGAGATGATTTGGTAGTTTGTGTAGTTGATCTGAAGGAAACCATAAGCAATATGGAAAATGAAAAGGTGGTTCTAACTAGAAAAATTGCTAGTGTAGGACATGAAAGAGATGATTTGATGGTAGTAGCTTTTGATTTAAAAGAAACTATTGAAAATTTCAGTAAATAAAAGAATGACTTCGTGGAGAAAATTTATGCTTTAGAACAAGATAGAGTTTATGTGCTAGAAAACATCATCTCTTTCAAGCTAGAAAACGAATTAAATGCTGTAAAAATGAGTTTATGTGCTAAACTTGAGAAAACTAGACAACTTCAAGCAGATTTGGAAAGAGTAAAAAATGACCTTGAAAAGTCTCTTAAGTGAACCTGGTCCTTGGATGTTATTACTGCCATACACGTTAACAATGGAGGAAATGGGCAGGGAATAGGGTTTCAAAGGGATAGAACTCCTTACAACCCTCATAGCAAATATGTTATTGTACCCGATAATTGGTTGTGTACCCATTGTGGGAACAATGGGCATTTCAAAGAAAATTGCCAAGCCAGGGTTCAGTCTCTTCAGAAAAATAATGTTTTTGCTGAAAGAGTAACTTCTGAAAAGGGACCAGGTGCCACTCATAAAAAGCACATGTTACCTGCATGGACTAAAAGAGCACTTATTCATCCTCTTTCTTATTACAAGGGACCCAAACTTGCTTGGGTTCCTAAATCTAACTCTTGATTTCCTTGTGCAGGGAACAGTGAAAGGAAGCAGTCAACAATGGTTTATGGACAGTAGATGCTCAAAGTGCATGACTGAGAACACCATGGACTTTCCTTCACTAAAAGCCCTGCAAGGAGGAAGTGTATCCTTTGGCAATGGGAAAAAGGGATACATTCTTGAAGTTGGAAAGATTGGGAAATAACTGACTCACTCAATTGAGAATGTGTACTATGTCAATAGCCTCAAGTACAGTCTCTTGAGTGTTTCTCAAATATGTGATAAAGGAAACAAGGTGGATTTCCTGTCAAAGATATGCACAACTATTAATCTAGTAACGGGTGAAGTGGTACTGGTTGCCAAAAGATACAAGAACATCTATGTTGCTAACCTTGAGTCCCTACAAAGTGGTGATCTGAGTTTCTTGAAAGTAGTTGATGATGATGTTGAGTTGTGGCATAGAAGACTGGGGCATGCAAGCTTTTCTCTGCTGAATAAGCTAGTTCAGAAGGACCTGGTGCGTGGTCTGCCCAAGTCAAAGTTCGTGGAGTACAAAGGTTGTGATGCTTGCGCCAGAGGGAAGCATGTGAAAGCCTCATTTAAGCCAAAGAAGGATGTCAGCACCTCAAAACCACTTGATATCCTTCATATGGATTTATGTGGCCCTATGAGTATGCAAAGCAAAGGAGGAAAACGCCTTTGTGAAGAAAATAAAGTGAAGATGGACTCAAAAGTAGCCTGCATAAGATCAGATCATGGAACAGAATTTGACAATGCCAATAGTGATGAAGGAATGTTCTTGGGATATTCTTCTCAAAGAAAGCCTACAAAGTCTACAATAAGCGGACTTAGTGCGTAGAGGAGAGTGTACATGTAATCTTTGACGAATCCTACCTTTCCTGTGAGAAAAACAACAAGGGAGGTCAGGATGGAGAACCTCTGCTAGTTCCAAGTGAAGTCATTGATATGGAAAACAGAAAGGAAGACATGATGAGTCAAGTGAAGGAGCCAAGTAAAGACAATGCAGTCCCTTCCTCATCAGCTGGAGAGGAACCAGGCAACTAAGATAAGAATTCAAGGGAACTAATCAGACTTACTCAGCTCCTCTACAAATGAGGCTCAAGTTCCCAACTGGAAACACAAAAAGCTGCCATACTCTTGACAACATAATTACCCCTCTGGATTCAGGAGTACAAACCAGATCGAACAATTATAGGAACCAGAGCTATGTGCAAGGTGTCAGTCAAATCCCAAGGAATCTCATCTGAAGGCTACCAAGAGAATTTTGAGAAATCTTAAGAGAACACAGGACCTGGTTCTGTACGACCCTTCAGGATTATTTCTCATCTCATGGGGCACAAAGAAGAAGAACTCAGATGGTCTTTCAACAGCTGAAGCAGATTATGTTGTTGCAGCTTCCTGCTGTGCTAAGCTCCTATTGATCAAACAACAATTGGAAGATTTTGGTGTGTACACTGACTGTGTGTCTCTTCTATGTGAAAACACCAATGAACTCAACATGGCCAAGAACCCGGTTCAACATAAAAGAACCGAGCACATTGATGTGAGACATCATTTTCTCATATTCAATGTGGAGAAAGGGCTTATCTGTATAAAGTTTTGTAGTACAGAAGACCAAATTGTAGATATCTTTACCAAAGCACTGAGTAGAGAATATTTTGAGAGAAATAAGCTAGAGCTAGGGCTAATAAAGCCTAATTGTGAACCTGATTCCTACCATATGGCTATGAAAGTCACATTCAGGTTACATTAGCTAAAGTGTTTTCTGGCCAAGTCTAACTCACTTATATACCGTTAGAGGTAGACACGCATGATGATTATATAAGCTATAGACGCACTACATGAGTGGTAAAAGAGGATTGAGAATTTTTGAAAGACAGGTCAAGAACCTTGTTCTTGTACCACATGTTAGTAGTCTTGTGCCTTTTCACACATATCTTAAAAGGAAACAAAAATCGAGTGCCATGTCATCAACCTTTTCTGATCCTGAATGTCACGTCTTTTCACTCAAATCCCTTCACTTCCCTCTGAAATGTTGCAACTTCCCACAAAACTACCGTCATTTCAGAACCAGTTTCTCTCTCCCTCATAATTGTCTCTTCTCACATTAAAACCCTCTCATCACTTTGAACGATTATCTCTCTCTATCTCTCTCTTTTTCCCTCTCTTCATCCCTTCTCCAGAACTTCCAAACTCATTCTCCACCTGGCTGAAAATCAACCGATAATCCCTACCATAGTCGAGAAAACCCCAGACAAAACCCTTGACTCCTCTTAAATACCCCTCATTATTCCTTGTTCCACCACCACTACAGATGATACTCCTAAACCTGATTCTCATTCACCCTCTATTCTCCCATCAATCCCTCAGACCCTTCTCTCTCTCAAGGTGTTGAGAACTCAGAAACCCCCAAACTTGATAGTATCTCGTCTCTGCCGCCTGAGATTTTTGCAGAACACAACAAATATGGAGAACAAAGTGAGACTCCACAGGCAGAAAAGGTTTCTGAGGTTAGTGTTGATTAGCCTTCAAGTGCCCATGTCTCAGAGTTTGTTGCACCAAAGGAATCTCTCGAGAAAGGAGACATAAAAACATTTTGACCATCTCTGCTGAGGGTATAGTGTATGGGGTCTCCAATTCTATGCCTGAGTCTCAGAGGAAAGAGACTCAGTTGTCAGTGGAAGAAGGAGTTGTGGTGCTCTTTGAAAATTATGCACCAGAAGAAACTATTGGGGCCCTTCTTGAAGGACCTGACCCCTCTCCTGAGGAAACAAGTCAAGGATCCTCTTCCCAGGTCAGTTTCGACCCTGCTTCTTCTCCTCACCTTGATGTTAAGCCTTTGGAAATTTTGGTTCCTACCATGCACTCTAGTGATGAAGAAGATCAGGACAATGTGTCTCTAGATGCGTTCATTTCCAGAAGAAGGCCAATAGCCACTCCTAAACCCTCTCCTAAGCGACCTACCACTAGGTTGCAGGCAAAGGAAGCTTTTGAGTCTGCCCTGCAGAAGAATAAAAGAAGTAGCAAGAAGAAGAAGAGGTTGGTGAAAAATGGAGAGGTTGTATGTGACAAGAACATTCATGTAGTGAAGGTGGATGAGGAAGCAACAGAGGAACCAAGTTCCTTGGGTAAAAGGTATCAGAAAAAGAAGCGATCTGCTGAAATGCTTCAGAGGAAGGTGTTGCTACGCCAAGTTCAAAGCCAGTGAAACGTGGTGGACAAGCTGAAACAAGTAGTGGTTGAACAGTCATTGTCTGATGAAGATGTCTTAGTGAAGTCAAATGGAAAGGGTAAATCAAGTGTGAAGTCTGTGAAAAGAAAGTTGGAAACTGTGAGAGAACCTGATTCTGCAAAGAGAATCAAACGTGAAAGTATGTCTGCTAAGGAACGGCTGAGGCACCAAAAGGTTTTGTGGGGTCGTACCTTTTACTCGGAAATCTCTGAAATGGTCGGTATGAGGCAAATAATGGACATGGTCGAGTTTCAACAATGGGGACATCTGTTCAAGGTGGATGTTCCCAAGTCTTTGAGGATGAGGTCCAAAATTTCTATGCAGACCTCTTTCTTGTTGAAACTGATCATATATGTGCTCTGGTCAATGGAGTTGATATTGTTTTGGATGATGTTCTGCTTGGGGACATACTTAAGGTCCCTGCTGATGGTTTGTCCTATGTCAAATGTATGTGGCTCAAATTTGAGGAATATTATTGTGAAGGAAGGCGCAGTCCAGCGGGGGGAACAGGTACACAATAAAGCTCTGCTTTCTGTTTATCAGTTATTGTTTGAGTTGGTAAACAAGGTTCTTTTACCCCGTGCTCAGAGAAGGTCCATCACTTCCAAGTCTGATCTGTATTTTGATGGAAGCACTGGATGGATTCTGCGATGTAAACTTTCCAGCCATCATGATTGAGCACATGCAAAAGGTGGAAACTTTCAACTATGGAAACCATGGTCTTCCTTATGGATTTCTGCTCACGCATGTTTTCAAGTTCTTTGATGTGCCTTTGGAACAACCCAAGATAGGGACCAAGAATCATACATTCTCTCAAACTACTTTGGAGGAATGTGAATGTGTTGAAAAAGGTGGAGGGGTAGGAAGCACTTCAACAATCTCTCAGCATATTAATGCCCAAAATAATGCTACCGAGAAGATTCGAAAGTTGAAGTCAAGGAATGCCATTCTGGAGAGTCAGCAAGCCCAAGGGGCACCAGGGTCAAATGAGGAGATCGCTCGTCTAACCAAAGAAAATATTGATCTCAGGCAACAAGTGGAGAACCTGAAGGAGAAACTGCTCGCAGAACAAATGTCGGCCAATGCCCGAATTGATCTCGTTCTCAACACTCTTGCTAAGCCCTCTCTTTCTAGTGTCCCCTAGGCTAACCCTTCAGCAACCAGTTTCTGGATTATCTCTTTTGTTCTTGATGACTATATGGCAGTTGTTTTTGTTTTTCTTTTGTGGTGTGGATGGAATTTCCTTGTACTGTTCCTGTTGATAACAGTCCAAATTTGCCTTTGTTGTAATGGCAAAGGCTTATGTTTTATAAAAACTATCCTCTTTTGTTGTTTAATGCTTATGTTTCTCTGTTTCTTTGTTTCTCCTTTCTATCAGATAAGGAACCTGACACACTTGGTACACAACTCAAATCAACAGACTCCAGCCAATGTGAGTTGTTATGACTTTAGAAGAAAAAGAATCAACTCAGGAACTTGATCCCTTGGAGTTTCCCTAACACCATTACGAAGTCAACTCTACAGCTGGAAAGTGACTGTCTACACTGTACACGCTACAGTGCAGAAACAATGCAGCAGTCACTTCTCATTGGGAAAGGATTTGTATCAACGAAGTGTTGACATCATCCATGTGATGTCATCAAAAGGGTATTAACAAAGAGAATTACAATAAAACATCACTGGAACACTTAAGAATTGATTCAAGCACTCCAATCGTTCATCTGTCAAGCATTCAAGTCTTAAGTGCATCAAGAACAAAGAATAACACTACTACGGACCAGTTTCTATAGCAAGTATATTGTATGTCCTTAGTTGAGTTGTAACTTTGTAATTGTTCTTCATTGTAATTCCTACTTTTCTTATCTAGAAGCGTTACTTAGGAACCCCTTGTAAACTATAAACCTTCAGTGTTTGTGTCATGACTAGAGTTAGTCATGAGTTGAAGTCTTCGTAATAGGTGTATTGCAAAGTGTCTTGTATAGGTGTATTACAAGTTAGTGAAGTTGAAGTCTTTGTAATAGAGGTATTACAAAGCGGCTTGTAATAGGTGTATTACAAGTTAATGAAGCTGAAATCCTACCAGTGTAGGTCGTGGTTTTTTATCCCCTTGAGTAGGGATTTTTCCACGTAAAAATCTTATGTCCCATTTACTTACTGTTTCATTAGTTAGTACTTCAGAAACTGTTACAGGACCAGGTCTCTATACAGTTTGGTGGACTCATACACTCTATCACTAAGGATTCTACAAATTAACATGGTATCAGAAAAATGCTCCTGATAATAGAGTGTTTTCCGACGAGTTCACGGTAAAATTCCGGTGAATTGATAGAGTTACTGACAAATTGACATTGATGAAACTCGAAACCTATAAAAAATGACAGGAAATGAAGTAACACAGTTGGAACAGAATCACCCATTATTTCTCCAAGCGTCAGATGCTCCTGGACTAGTTCTAGTGACAATTAAGCTCACATGTCCTGAAAATTATGCATTGTGGAGCACGGCAATGAAGCTAGCCCTTGGGGGGGGGGAGCAAGCTTGGTTTTATAGATGGAAGTTGTGTGAAAAGCATGTATAGAGGTAAATTAGTAGAGCAATGGGAGAAGTGCAATGCGACTGTGCTGTCATGGATAGGTAGTACAGTTGCGAGTGAATTAATACCAAATATCATGTTTGAAACAAGTGCAAAGAAGGTGCAAAGTGATTTTAAGGAATGTTTTGACAGATGCAGTCTCACTAGGATCTATCATTTGTGGGCAGAAATAGCGTCACTAAAGCAAGGTACAGAATCTGTAACCACCTACTATTCGAAAATGAACGATTTGTGGAATGAATTAGACACACTAGCACCAAAATCAGGTTGTGACTGTGAGGAATCTAGACCATCACTTGAACCTATCACAACAACGTTTGTTGCAGTTTCTTATGGGCCTAAATGAAAGCTATAGTAATGTGAGTAGTAATGTGTTAATAAAAATGCATGTAGTCTGTGTGAATGAAGCTTATGCTATAGTGACTCAGGAAGAGATTCAAAGGGCTCTGGGAGTAGCTGATATGAACAAGGATCCATTGACTATAATGGCAGGGAAGCCTCGATATAACAGACCTAAGAAGATAGGGATGATATGTGAGCGATGTGGGTATAAGGTATATCTGAAGGAAAACTGCTATAAAATAGTAGGATATCCAGCAGATTTTAAGAGCAAGAAAAAAACTCATGCTGCAGGAGGAAGAAGGACATTTGCTAGCAATGCAAATGCAGAAGAAACCAGCAACTCTGAGGGTCAACTACAAGGGAACTACCTAACACAGGAGCAATACAAGCAAATAGTAGGACTACTGAACAAACCTATAGGTGCATGGATTTCCACAAATATGGAAGGTATTGTTTCATTAATGTCCAATGCCACAGAAAAAGATTAGATAGTGGATACAGGTGCCACTCTTCACATAACCTGTAATAAGGATTTACTAGATACATTTAAGATCATTGATGGATGTATAAGTGTACAGTTACTAACAGGGAAGACTTTAAACATTACACATACAGGAAATGCACAGATTCTAGGAAATCAGAAAGTGAAGAATGTGCTCCATGTACCCGATTTAAATTTAACTTGCTATCAGTGTCAAAGCTCACCAAAGACCTCAGCTGTCTAGTTGCCTTGTATCCTGATTTCTATGTGTTGCAGGAACTTTACAGTGGCAATGTATTGGGGATTGGTAGAGAACATGAGGGATTGTACATAATAAAGCAAAGGAAAGCAGAAAGAAAAGCATTGGTGGGCACAATTACAAAGGAATGAGCATTAACAATTTTATGGCATTACAGAATGGGGCATGCCTCAATAAGATCATTGCAGCACTTGTCAGCTTTGAAGAATAAAATCAGCAATGTAGAAACAGGAAATTGTGATGTATGTCCTCTTGCAAAACAATGTAGGATGCCATTTCCAACTAGTGTTTCAAATTCAGTTGTTGTCTTTCAACTTCTTCGTTTAGATGTTTGGGGACCATACAAGGTTCCAACCTATAGCAGGGTTTACAATATTTTGTTACAATAGTAGATGATTATAGTAGATACACCTGGGCATGTCTGATACAGTCGAAGTGTGAAGTGTGTATAGTTTTGAAAAACTTTCTTATGATAATAAACAATCACTTTGGTGTTAATGTCAAGTACTTAACACTTGACAATGGGACAGAATTATGTAATGCACAATGTGATAGCTTATTGGCTTCTTATGGTATTATTCATCAAACTAGTTGCCCCTATACACCACAGTGAATTGGAACTGTAGAAACAAAGCACATGCACATATTAGAGGTGGCTAGAGCACTGAACTTTCAAAGTGGAGTTCCTATAAGGTTTTATGGGTGATTGTGTTAAGACTGCAGTCTATGTGATCAACAGGCTACCTACATCAGTTTTGAAGGGGAAAACTCCATATGAGTTGTTGTATGGCAAAGAACCTATGGTAGATCACCTAAGGGTGGTTGGTTGTCAATGCCATGCAACAACCTTGACTATGGGAGATAAGTTGCACCCAGAGCTAGGAAGGAAGTGTTCATTGGCTACTCCGAAATACAAAAGACCTATAGAGTGTATGACCTGGAACAAAGATGATTTTTTTGCAAGGGGGGATGTAGTGTTTCAAAAGGGAAATTTTCCTTTCAAGGATATAAGAGTTAAAACAGATGATACGTTCCTTCAACATCCTGTTTTAGCAAAAGAGCCCATTCCTAATTCAACACCTATACAAGCTGTGAATCAAGAAGACACTGATTCACTTATGAATCAGGATGACATTGATTCCCCTGCAAATGATTATGCCCTACAGGCTTGGAATTAGAAGAAGTTGAACCAATTTCTACAATACTAGAGCAGTTGACTTGCTAGATACTCAAGGTTCAAAATTAGGAGAGGTGTTAGAGGAGACTCTTCCTATTGAGACAGTGCATGTGTAACGACCCGACCGATCATTTTGAGCATTTGCACTTCGCTCGGTAGTTTAGGAGCACGAGTAGATCCGTATAATGTATTCTACTTGTTTGAAAAATTTTAGTTCATTCCGAGTTGATTTGATATGCTTCGGCGCGAGTTTTTGAAAGTTGAATGTTCATTAAGTTTGATTTGAGGAGCGTTTCGTCGTTTCGATGTTGTTATGCGTGATTTGAGGCCTCGAGTAAGTCTGTGTTATGTTATGGGACCGTTTGATATGTTCGTACGGGGTCTCGAAGGGCTCAGGTAAGTTTCGGATAGGTTTGAGGTGTTTTGCGCTCGTTTTCCTTATGTTTCGACGTCGTTTATTCGAGCATAAATGATATCATGTTGAACAAATGAGCTATGATTTCTGTTTTGGTTGAATCATTAGGTCCGTATCGTAATTACGGACCCGTAGAAAAAAGAATCATCGAATTTGGACATCGTATGAGGATTTTATGGTAATTTTACTAAGATTTGGGTTGTTAGATTTTTCAGATTAATTACGAAATTGCCCCTGACTGCGTATTTAAAAATCTGCACATTTCCAAATATTAAAACCAACATATCTCCTTCATTATAAGGTCAAATGGAGTGATTCAAAATCCTATCTTGACTGAAATTTCACAAGAAATCCATTGGAGGCATCAAAACCAAGTTTTGGGATCTTTTGACACGCAAAACGAGGCAGAACAGTTGAGCAAAAATACTTAATATCGACGGTTTGTTCATTTGGTCATATTTTGAGTTGGGGAGCTCGGATTCGGATAATATTTGGAGGCGATTTTCACTATATGGATTGGGGTAAGTGTTCTTTACTCGATTTTGGTTATATTTCATGAATCTATTTTTTTTCTTGGCATTTGATTGATGATTTCATATTTCTTTCTATTTTATATTATTATATAATTATAAGAAAAATGGAAAGATTCGCTTTCTTTTAACCGGCTCCTTCTTCTTTGTCAACTCTACTAAGGACCTATAGGTTAAAGTAAAATTTTGGGGGTTTTGTCTAAAATTTCATAAAGTAAATTTTTGAGTTTTGAACATCAATTCGGAGTCAGATTTGAGTGAAAGTAGTATGGTTGGACTCATAATTGAATGGGTTATCGGATTTGTAAGTTTTGTCGGGTTTCGAGGAGCGGCCTCGAAGATTTTGATTAAAGATTCGACTTTTATCGATTGGGTTTGTTTCCTTTGGCATTATTTAATGTATTTGAGTTTCTTTTGGCTAGTTTCAAGCCGTTCGGATGGTCGTTACGCGCGTGATTGCCTTTTTTGGAGCATCGTTTGGCTTGCTGGGTAATGGATTTGGCTTGTTCGAGGTAAGTAACTCTTCTAAACTTAGTGCTGAGGGTATGAAACCCCACATTACGTGTTATGTGATTGGTATTGAGGTGACACACATGCTAGGTGACGGGCGTGGGGGCGTGCACCCTGTGAATTGGGACTCTGTGGTTCCCATGGCATTGTATAGTGGCCCTATTTTGTCGATATGTGTGTTTTCACCATTTGATAAAGTAACTGAGTTGTCAATCATGCTATATATCATGTTTAGAATTTATGCCAATACTATTGATACCCATAGTGGTCATTTCTTGCTATCATTTCACAGACTTCATTGATATTTTGTACTCAGTCATGTTCATTCATTCATATCATATCTCAGTCTAAGTTAATATTTATTGATACATCACAATCTTGTTGTCGGGCTAGTTTCATGACATTGTGAGCTCGTGAGTAAGACTAGAGAGGATGATGACTAAGTGAGATCGGGGGCCTGGTTGTGAGGATATTGATACCATAGCACGTGAGTTGTCCATGCAGCACGTGAGTTGTCCGTGCAGATCCAGGTATTGATATCATAGCACGTGAGTTGTCCGTGCGGATCCAGATATTGATATTATGGCACGTGATTTATCCGTGCAGCACGTGAGTTATCCGTGCATATTATAGCGCTTGGGCTGTAGGAGCCCCTCCGGAGTCTGAACACCTCCAGTGAGCGCAGTCGACTATAAATGTGTGTGGATCGTGTTGCACGCTGCATCGATTATTATACAGGCGCTGAGTGTCTGTGTGTGTTGAGCATTGAGCAGTGAGATTGAGTACTTTGAAAGTGTGAGTACATGATTCATCTCTGAGATACATGGCATTTGCGTGCACACATGACATACATGCATAGAGATGCGTTTTTTCTCATGCTATATAGTATCACGTCATCCATGACTTATTATACACATTGATATGTGGGTATAGAAAGGTATTTTATACTTGTTTTGTGGAGAAGAAATGAAACATCTTATTTATTGTTGAAAGGATTTTGGGAAAAATCAATGTTTTCAAACTTACCTGTATTTCGGCATTTTTGGCAAAAGATTTGAGTTTCTCACTAAGATATTTGAAAAGCATGCCTATTTTTTCTAGAACTGTGAACGAGTTGAGCATTTTACTTCTGATATACCCCTTTTATTACTTGTATTATGCTATTATGAACTATTGTAGAATATTGTATTGGACCCAACCTTGTGATAGCTCGGCATAACTTTCAACCTAAGGTTAGGTTTGTTACTTACTCAGTACATGGGGTCGGTTGTACTAATACTACACTTCTGCACATTGCGTGCAGATGTTGGTTGTTGTTGTTGTTGTGCTCGTTGGTTGATTGATTTGAAGATGTACATTGCGTCCCTGATGAAGCTGCCCTCTTTTGTTCGGGGTAGCCTTAGATTATGAAACCCTATTTATGTACTTCTCAAACAGACCATGTATTTATTACATTTCAGTTTTTTTTTTGTAAACTCTATTCTTAGAAGCTCATGATTTGTACTACCAGTCCTTGGGAAATGTATAAAATTCAGTAAATTACTTTCATTTAATTGGCTTGTTAATATAATTGAAATTGGATAACTATTAGTTGGCTTACCTAGCGGGTTGGGCTATGTGCCATCACGACTAGTGGATTTGGGATCGTGACATCATGCACTTCCAACAACAAACTTACCTACATAACCAACTCTAAGAGAACCCAAAAAGACAACTCCTCCCATATGGATGAAGGACTATGTGACTGCTACAAAGTTGTCTGAGAACTGTAGGTTTCCAATTTCAAACCATGTTAGGTATGATCACCTTATCCACAACATATCAAGCTTATTTACAGGCTTTTTCAGTCCTTGTGGAACCTAAATCTTTCAAATAAGCAACACATGATCCATTGTGGATATAATCAATGGAACATAAGATACAAGCACTAGAAGATAATCATACTTGGGAGATTATAGACCTGCCTATTGAGAAACAAGCCATAGGCCCAAAATGGGTATACAAAATAATGTACAAAGCTAATGGAGAGGTGGATAGGTTCAAAGCTAGATTGGTAGTTAAAGGTTACACACAGCAAGCTGGTTTGGACTACCATGAAACTTTTTTACCTGTAGCTAAAATGGTTATAGTGAGAATAATTATCAGTGTCGATGCTTCAAAATGTTGGCTATTGTTTCTAATGGATGTCAATAATGACTTTCTATAAGGAGACCTCGCTGAAGAAGACTATATGGACTTACCTATGGATTTCACAAACAGGGGGAGTATAATGTGTGTAGATTGTTGAAACCCCCCTATGGTTTGAAACACGCTCGAGGCAATGGAACATTAAGCTTAAAATGCTTTACTGCGAGTTGGATACTCTCGGGGTTCATATTATCATTCACTCTTTACCAAGAAATGTGGCAAGAACATTGTGATCATCTTGATGTATGTGGATGATTTGTTGATTACTGGGAATTCTCACAGTATGATTACAAAAGTAAAGAAGACTCTTTACCCCAATTTTAAACTGAAAGATTTTGGGGAACTTAGATACTTCCTTGGAATAGAGGATTTGAGATCGCAAAGAGGAATTGTGTTGAACCAGAGGAAATATGCCATTGAGCTTATTTCAGAGCAGTCTTAAGTGGATGCAGGCCAGTTGCAACTCCAAGGGAACTCAATCATAAGCTAATTACTGTGGACTATGACAACCATTTTGGGACACACGTGAGATAAGTTATTGGAAGATGCTGGAAGCTATCAAAAGTTGATAGGAAAGCTGCATTATTCACAACTAGAAAATGGTAAATTTTCGACTATCGTATCGTCCGGAAATCGAGCTTGACGGATTACTGGCCGAAAAAGGTCGGTCTGAAAACACATGGTCGCAAATAATTTGCGACTGAATCGGTCGAAAATTTCCGACGGAATCGATCGCAAATTGAAAATAAGGACGCACTTAAATATAAGAGATTTGCGACTGAATTGGTCGGTAAATTTCCGACCGATTTTGTCGCAAATTTAAATAATAAAATAAATACATAATTTAAATTTTGACCGAATCGATCGTAAAATTTGAGAATAAATAAATTCAAAAAATCAAGAATTTCATAATTTGCGATTGAATCGGTCGCAAATCTGGGAATTTTTTGCGACTGATTCAGTCGCAAATCTGCTTCAAATCTTAAAAAAATTAGCAAAATTCTACTGTATTTTTAACTATATCATCTGCCAAATAAAACAGCCAACAATCTCAAACCTAGATTCAATCAAATTCTTTAACAACAATCTAAAACCTAGATTCAACTACCAATTTAATATGAAAAGTGTAATAAAAGCATAATAAGAATAATAATTAGTTGCACAAAAAGATCAAAAAGTGCATACTTATTTACTGTCTTCTTTCTTAATAAATCATCCTAAACTTGTTCCACTATTAATTGTTTGTGGTTTTTTCAGTTTTGATAACAAATATACTGTGAAAAAATGAAAATTACAAATACTATTTTTAGCAAACAATGTGTTTTTCTCTATGAGGCTTAGCAAAAAATGGAAACGAAGAAAAAAAAATCGAGAGAGATAGGAATACTGGCCGCGAAGGGGGATGGGGGAGGAGAGAGGTGTCGCCAGAGAAAGTGGGTTGTCGCCGGAGCACCTTGATGCCTGGGGGAGGGGGTTTCCACAAGGAGAGAAAGAAAAAAGAGAAGGAAGAAAAGAGATAAAGATAAAAGAAAGGGATCGGGGAGTTTTAAAAAATATTTCCGACTGAATCGGTCGAAAATTTAAATAAATAAAAAAATTTGACTGATTTGGTCAAAAATGAGGTCAGGGAAGTCAAACCTCGTTTTACTAAAAATTTTGCGACGGTCGCAACTTTTTAATTTTTTAAATTTTTTAAATTTTTTCGACCGAATTGGTCGCAAATGAGGCCAACGAAGTCAGCCCTCATTTTAAAAATTCTTTACGACCGAATCGGTCGCAAATTCCGTCGCGGTATTTTCTGTCAAATTTTGCGATGGATGTAGACGGAAAATTCGTTGTAAACATTAATAAAAATTAAAAAATATAATTTTATGCCATTTCCGACCGATTCCGTCAGAAATTTCTGACTACTTTTTTCGGTCGGAAATGGGTCGTTCTTTAGTAGTGATTTGACCATCACAATATCAAATATAAGTTTTATTATGCTAGTGTTGAGACAATTTATACAGAATCCTAAACAATCACATTTAGATTCAGCCTTGAGGGTGGTGAGATACATCAAGGGATCTTCAAGCTTAGGTATATTGCTGAAGAAAGGTGAAGCAACCAACTTGACAATGTTTTGTGATTCAGATTGGGTAGCCTGCCCAAATACTAGAAGGTCAACTATATGATACATTGTCAAACTAGAAGACTCCTTGCTATCCTGGAAGTGCAAGAAGCAACAAACAATCAGTAGAAGCTCTTCAGAAGCACAATATAGGAGCGTGGTTACAGTAGTTGCAAAGGCAGTATGAATGGTTGGATTTCTAGAAGAACTGGGAAACAATGTGATCAAACAAGTACATTTGTACTGACAGCAAAGCTGCTTTGCAAATAGCAGGCAATCCCATATTTTGTGAGAGAACCAAGCACATAGAAATTGATTGTCATTTTGTGAGGGAAAGGATCAAGACAGGGATTATCACTACTGAATATATATCCACCAAACATCAGTTAGTAGACTTGATGACCAAAGGTTTGGGAGCTGCTCAGTATCACCTGTTGTTATCCAAGCTGGAGGGTTAGATGTCTTCAGCTCTCCATCTTGAGGGGAAGTGTTGAAATTCAACAATGATGGCTTATGTAGTTAGGGATCATTGAGCAATTAAAAAAGTTCGAAAGGACTAGTTAGTTAGAGCAGTTACTTAACATTGCAAAGTTTGTTATAAAAGCATTGTTAAGTATCTAAATGTAACTAACACTTTTCATTATTCAGAATACACGATCCTTTTTTCCTCTCTTCTTCTCTCCTCCTCTCTTCTCTGCATAGAATTAGTGCCCTAGATAGCATGCAATTCGTTTAATCTGCATGGTACCCGATCTGATTAGCTAAGGATTCTACAAATTAACAAAGTACATAAATAATTGTTCTTAGAGAGCTGTTATTTATAGATTAGTTAGTACTTATCTTAGCCTGATAATTTGAACTAAAAACTTAATTTTAGAACAATTCAAAATTAAAATTTAAAATACATTAGTTAATTTTTAAATAGTATAGCTTTAGAGTAGCTACGTGTCATTCGAACCATTTTCTATCGTAAAAGCGGCTAAATGGACACTTCACCCTTACCAAGCTAAGAAGCCCAGTAAAGACGGCGAAGTAGTTAGGCCCACGGGCCGCAGCTCGATATCTGCAACGTGTCTAACGGCTGATAGCCTCCCCGTTTCTTGCCTTCTCTTCCCGTAGAATAGATTCTTTACTCACCGTCCTAGAACTTTCTACCCAAAAACCTAAGCCCATCAGCTAATTTTCCTTCGCCAATGGCAGAAGTCGACAGCTCAAATTCCCCATCTTTATCTGAGGTACTTCTCTTTTCATTATCTTTCGAATTTCTCAGCAGATCTCAACTGATTCTGGATTGATGTTTAGTTGATTGATTTTCTTAATTTCTTAACCGACGAATTTGATTTTATGGAATGATGTATAGATTCAGAAATATGCAAATTTAAATGAGGATCTCTTATAATAAGAAATTAGTAGTACTGGAAGAAGGATCGGAAAGTCTCAGGCAAGTGTAATTGGCATGTATAGCTGAGAGCCTGATTTCTAATACAGTTAAAGTTTAATTTATTTTTCTGATATTTTAAATTTAATTGTGGGTCTCTGTTCAACTACTTCAAAATATTCGCGATTTTGAGAGGAAACTAGAGCTAGTAACCAGCTGACGGTCATTTGATAAAAGTTAGTTTTTGGCTCCTTGTTTGGCTGTTTTCCTATCTATCTATGGGATTTTTTTTTACACGACGAAGTGACAAAAAGTTAGAGATTGGCAACAGGGCGAGGCAGGTCAAACCGTAATCATGACAGATGGTTAATTTCTTTCTTTTTTTAAAAAAAGAAAAAATCAAAAGCGTCATAGTGTAGGGCGGATTAAATGAAAGTTTAGAGAATAATAACACGTTAAACTCATTAGGTGAAAAAGGGAAAAAAAGGAAAAGTTACTCTTAAACTAGGCACAAAGGGTTTATACACTGCAAGGCGGGGCAGGTCAAAATAGAGAAAAGTGCACGGGTCGGGAGGCTTAAAACTTTGTGGGTTAAGAAGGTTTCACTCCCCTCACACTGCCCTGTTTGTCGTCCCCATCTAAAGTAAGTGTAATTTGCTATTTGCCTGTTTAGGAATCTTTTATTAGTGACTTGGAGTTGGTTTTCTGGCGTGTGCGGTTTGCCTATTTACGAGCTTGTACGCTCTTCAGGTCTTCCTTTATTTGCTAAGTTGCTCTGACACGGCAATTTAGTTGCTGCACCCTGTCGACACGATGCTAATATGTGTGTGGGTATGGGATCCGTACTGGATATGGTTAAACAATTTTGGATACTTTGACCACGACAGACAGAAAAATTCGAGACGAGATACAATTTGATTCCCGAAATCATAACCAAAGCTAGAGTAAATTTGAAGAAAATAGCATACCTTATCTAGGAAATCAATCTTTTGCTTATCTACAACTTGAGAGTAAAAAAGAAATCCACACTTTACAAGCTATACAAAAGTACAACAACAACAATAACATACCCAGTAAAATCCCACTAGTGGGGTCTGGGGAGAGTAGAGTGTGCGCAGACCTTACCCCGAAAAGGATAGAGAGGCCGTTTCCCGGTGACTCTCGACACAATAAGAGAGACAATAATATCGGAAAAGAAACAAAAGAAAAGGCATGTAATAACAAAAAATGCTAGAAGGAAAATAACAACGAATAAGTGAATGGACAATAACACAAAACTATGCAAAACAATAATGTAAACACAACGTAGACCGCTAACAAACCTAAACAAAACTCTATCAAACTACCCGGTGCAAAAAGGGAAGAACTCACAACTACCCCCTAGCGTACCACCCTAATGCTCGACCTCTACATGTTCCACAAAATTTCTCATAATTTAGAGATTTTTTTATTTTTTTAAATTTTTTTAGCCGGATCTGGACACCTGTATCCCTACTAGGATCCGTATCCCCGAATATTAAAATTTACATCTCGGAAGATCCGACCTCTAGATCCGCACCCATATTGGACACCCACACCCTGAGCAACTTAGTTTATTTGGATATTATTGAATGTGGGCACTCCCATGGAAATTGTTTTTATTGACTATGCTTATGTGGGATTCCAAATAGCTCTATTATGGGATGCATCTAAAACCATATGCTTTGTTATTCCGCTGAGATTCCTTTCCCCAGATAGAGGCTTTTTCTGCAAATGAAACTTTTTTCGAAATCCTGGTGCGTCTCCTTTACCTGTTTACGATTTTATAAGCTCTTCAAGTCTTCCGTTATTTTGATACTATAGATGCATGTGGGTGCTCCCAGGATACTTGTTTTTATTGACAATACTTCTGTTGGATTCCCCATAGCTCAACTACAGGACACACCTAAAACTATTTGCTTCGTTGTCCCACTGAGATTTCCTCCCTTTGATAGAGGCTCTTCCAGCAAATGACAAACTTTTTTCCAAATCTTGGATGTGCAGCAATATTTGCTGAAAGAGATAGAAGAGAAATCTACCACAGTGGCAAAGCCAGTGGAAGAAACTGAGGTTAAGGCCTCTTCTACTGCTCCATCTGAGGAAGATACTTCCAAAACTGAGGATTCCCCAGTGGTTGAGAGTAGTAAAGTTGTCCCTGCTGCACCTGAAGAAAGTAGTGGAGCCTCTGACTCAGCAGCACCTGAAATTAATGAAGCCTCTCCTCCTGTAGAGGCTGCCAGTGAAGAAAGCACCGAAAGTACTGAAGACGAGACTTCTGGGAATGGGGATCAAGAATCAGCGGATGAGACCCCTGAGATCAAGGTTAGATTGACTGGACAATCAATTTGGACTTCTGTGTATTGGCTATATCTTATCCATTGATTGTGTTGTGGTTCTTGTCGTGATTGTCAACTAGCTCGAGACGGCGCCTGCTGACTTCCGTTTCCCTACTACGAATCAGACAAGGCACTGCTTCACAAGATATGTTGAATATCATCGGTCAGTAAACATGCTATGCTGGCCATTGCTCTTTTGTGTTTGCATCTATTTTTGTGATCAGTCCATGTAGCCTAATTGTATTTGGTTGGTTTGCCTTTCAGATGCATAGCTGCAAAGGGTGAAGGCGCTCCTGAATGTGACAAGTTTGCCAAATATTACCGATCCCTTTGCCCTGGTGAATGGGTATGTTTCTTTTGTACTTTTCATTTGCAAGATTAGATTAGTATGTATGTGTGTGTACTTATTAATAAGTATATACATAAAGTGCGTGTATGTATGTAATGCATATCTTCTTGGTTGTACGCTTGCCATAATCCTGCATTCATCTAAATGTTGGGCAAATATGAGGTAAAGTAGAAGTCACCAGCCCACTTATAGTACAATTTTTCCCTTGGATTTGGTTGGATGGAAGCAGTCAGGTCCTAAGGTGGAGGGATTGTCTTGATATGTAAATTTGAATTGTTAATTATAGAAATCACTAAAACATGAAATGTTAATGTATTGATTGGATTATAAGTGTCTTTTGAATGCAAAATTTACATTATTAGCATTTGTGAAGACCGCAGTAATGATTCTCGGTGCTTTTTTTGACAATTGAGCAATCCTAAAATACTACACCAAATCCCTCTATACAACTAAATTGAAGAAACGGATTAGGGACAGTTTTCAGATTATGAGAAGTACGAAGGTGAACTTTGCAATGGTAAAGAGGCCAAGAGGGTATAGAGGAGCTTTGACTCTGATGCCCACAAATCAGAGACTATAAAATCCTTAAATCGGAAAAAAAGGAGGTGTCTGGGGCTTGACTTGAGATAATGTGAGTACAAACTCAACAGGGTAGCGTGACTGCCTTTAACTTCTTCCATCAGCAGAGAGGAGCCAGAGGGGAGTGAGCATCTTCCATCTGTGATGGGAGGTCAGAGTCAGCTGTCAAAAAATCTGGAGATGTGATCCAAATGACGCCTCCTCAGGAGTTATTGAAATTAGCATACAATGGGGCTCATATCCATGGACTTTGTGTTCCAATCCTAGACACTGTAATTCATCCAAAGGGCTAGATAAGATGTGTGCTTGTGGATTGGCCAGTAATCAGGTATATATGGTTCACTGGAACTAGTAGACACTCCTCCATCCATAGATTATACAACTCTCTTCATTTTTTGATAAATTATGCAACTTTCACTATAAGGGTGAGATAACTGACTTCACTTTTCATTTTTCCATTGTCTTGATCGCGTTTAGAGTGGAAAGTGGAGAGGGAGATAGGAGTTGAATGTTAAGGGTCTCATGGTGCGGAGTTTAGTTGGCCTAAGAAATTTTTAGTAGTCGTGGGTCACTCCTAGAGCTTTGTATTGGTGTTGATTTTGATTGTAATTTGCTGATGGGCTGAAGGCTTTGGTAGAGTGGTGATCCAATTGTATGGTAGAGTTATTGCAGGTCAGATCCGAAGATCTTTGAGCCATACTTGGGGCTGTGATTGTGTTAGATCTGGCTCTGTGCCTGTAGTAAAAGCTGTGATTCAAATTAAAATCCTGCTCTGACATAATTTCTGAGTCTAAACAAGTCAATGCTACAGAATTTCGAATATGTATGAATCTCTGTATGAACAAGTGGTTAGGTATAAATGGGGGTGGTAATGAATGAACCTATGTGACTATTCTCGAGAAATAAACGGAAGGGTGTGAAGGCATCCTTTTATCTATTATTGTGAGGGAGCAAAGGAATTGTTGGCAAGTTTGATACATTCTGGTCACTGTGATATTTGACCTCACAAGTCTCATAGGTCAACTGAGGCTTAGACTTGAGGTGTTTCTTTGCATGCTCATGACAATCCTCGCATGTTGTCAGCTTTTTTTTTTTGGTGTTTCCTTTTGACAATGACATGTTTCACTTTAATTGTGGCTGCAGATAGATAGATGGAATGAGCAGAGGGAGAATGGGACCTTTCCAGGACCATTGTAATCGGCATTTTTGGTTCCAACCCTGCTACATCTGAACACTCTCAAATGACTAGGGAGTTCTCTTTGAACAAATTGTGATCAATAAAGTTTTGCCTTTCCAATGGAACTAGTTTAAGCATACAATGAGTTTGCTGCTACAAAGAGAATTGTTCATGATCCATCCTTCTTAACTTAGAATACACATTTCTCTATTCTAACTCTTGTACTTGTTGAACATCCAGTAGAATCTGTTTTTACACTTAAAATATTTTCGGTCGGAGGATTAACATATCCTGCAATAAAGCTTATTTTACCATTGCAGACTCTGTTATCTTCCTCGTTAAAACTAGCACCACCTACCTCATCCCAAACATTACTACTTGCCGTACATATGATATAAAATAGAGTCTTGAGTCATAACGTGGTAATGCTGTTTTAACCCAACAAGAAGCCAAACTACCATTCCATCGCATATCAAATCACATCTGCGAATTTGTGTCTTCAAATCAGTCTTGATGTCATGAGCAATTTACAAACTAGCTTGCAGAAAGGAAGCTTACGTATCAACACTAAACAGCTCAGTACTCTTCTAGTACTTCACTGCACCTTTTTTACTTGTCAAAGAAAGAATACAGGAAGTTGCACTCTTGCCCAGTTTTGTTTTTTCTAGTTTATAGTTTTGCTGCTTTTACTACAGAACTGAAAGAATAAAAACGGCCACGTAATAAAGTCAGAAGCAGCAGCCATCTAGGTACCAGTAGTCAGGTTAAAGTGGATTTAGTGCATGGTGTACTCAATGGAGTCACTTATTGCATAAATATGCTATGTAGCGAAGATTCAATTAGTAATATTATTCTTTTATTGGAAATGTCCAAGATGTTATAAATACGGCGAATGCCTATATTTTGGAGAGATTTTAGGGATTTTACTTGGTGGTTAAGTTATTCTTTCCCTATAAATAGAGGGGTCCTATTCCATTGTAAATCATCCCAAAATTCAATAAGAATTGCCTCTCCCTCTTTCTCTACAATATTGTTCTTGTTCTTTTATTGCTTCATAACACGTTATCATCACGAGACTTTACCGTCTCAAGAAGCTCTTTGAGAAGATTAAGGTATAATTTTTCTCCTCTTTTTAATTATGGCTGACACTATAAAAAAAGAAAGTTCGTTGCCCTTGAAATTTCAGGCAAGAACTATATGACATGGGTGTTGGATGATGAAATCCATTTAGATGCAATGGATCTTGGAGACGCTAGTAAAGACAAAAATAAAGCATCCACCCAAGATTGTGCTAAGGCCTTGATTTTCTTGCGCCATCACCTTGATGAAGGGTTGAAAATAGAATATTTTACAGTCAAAGATCCACTTGTTTTGTGGAATGGCTTAAAGGAAAGATATGACAACTTAAAGTTGGTCACTCTTCCACAAGCACGATATGATTGGGCTCATCTGAGGCTCCAAGACTTTAAGTATGTTTCTGAATATAATTCTGCAATGTTCAGAATTACTTCTAAATTGAAACTTTGTGGAGATACTATCATCGACTACGATATGCTTGAAAAAACTTTCACAACATTTCATGCCTCCAATATGGTCTTGCAACAGCAATACCGAGAGAAAGGTTTCAAGAAGTGCTCTGAGTTGATTTCTCTTCTCCTTGTGACTGAACGCAATAACGACTTGCTCATGAGAAATCACGAAAATCGACCCACTGGGTCTACACCATTGCTTGAAATGGATGAGGTGTATTCTCATTATGCTAAGTGTGGAAAAGGTTGTGTCCCTATTAATGGTCGTGGTCGTGGCCGTGGACAAAGAAGAAATTTTCCTAGTGTTAATCACCCTCCAAAGAAAAATAACCACCAAAAGTGGAAAGGGAAAGATGAGAAGCCAAAGGCAAATGGTTCAGAAACTGAATGTTATCTTTGCGTTAGAAAAGGGTATTGGACAAATACTTGTCGTGTACCAAGACATTTGGTTGAGATTTATCAAGTATCTCTAAAGAATAAAGGCCATGAAGCCAATTTTGTCTCTGACAATGATTTTGACATAATCCACTTGGATGTGGCAGACTGCTTTGAGCACCCTGATGGGAAAATAGACCACTTGATCGGTGATGAAGATGACTGAGTAGTTTATTTTTTTTTTTTTTGCCTATTTGTAGTAACTAGTGAATAAACATCATGTAATTGCAATTCTTTACAGGGGCAGTAGTCATTTGTATCAATTAGTATTATTTGTTTTACGGAATAATTTTAGTTCGTTTTAATTAAATACAGTTTTAGTATTCATTTTAGACAATGTTCCAATAAAGGTACAAATACCTTTCTTATCGCTTCTTATATTGGCCTAAATTATAGGTAATTTGATTTGAAATAAAATATTAAATATCCCTGATGTCCATTGCACATTACCCTGTTTGACAATAATATTTCAAATGAATAATGCTTTTGAAGTATTAATATAGCCATATCCAAAATATAAAGAATTTACCTTTTGATTGTCTAAAAAAAAAAAAAATAGAAATCGGACTCTTCAAACTCTGAATAAAGATATGTACTTGTAATCTTCATGCATGTAATGTCACTTAACAATTATTTTTCGTTTTTTCACCCGAATTATGATTCTATTTTGAAATTTCTCATATTTATCTTTAAAGTTTCTCCCATTACATAGAACTCTAATTAATTGATCCCGTCTCCCATAATACTAATATTAATTAATATATTTCTTTTTGTATGTTAACCCATGGAAAGCAAATATGGATATTCTACAAAGTGAACGTGGATCAAAATTCAATTGTAAAAATATTTGTTTAGTTGATTCATGTACGACATACAATGTTCAAAGAGAAGAAATATTTATCTCATTTAAGTATGTGTAAGGCAGATGTTACTACAATTTCTGATAGTAGTAAATTAATTGAAGGCTTTGGAAGAACTACTATAACTCTGCCTAAGGGAACAATACTTATCATAGAGAATACAATGTACTCCTCCAAGTCCAAGAGGAATTTGTTGAGTTTTAAAGATATCTGCAGAAATGGATATCATATTGAAACAATAGATGAGAATAACCTTGAATATCTCATCATTACCAAGAATGTCTCTGGCCAGAAAAAGGTTATTGAGAAATTCTCATCCTTATCTTGTGGCCTGTATTGGACAAGAATCAGTGCAATTGAAGCACATTCTATTGAAAACCATAAGGTTACTGATTCCAATACTTTTGTACTTTGGCATGATCGATTGGGACATCTTGGATCAATTATGATGATACGAATTATAGAAAACTCAAATGGGGATCCATTAAAGAATTTAAAGATTCTTTTAAATAATGAACTTTCTTGCACTTCTTGTTATCAAGGCAAGTTAATTATTAGACCATCACCAAAGGTTGGGATTGAGTCCCCTGCGTTTTTGGAACGTATACAAGGTGACATTTGTAGACCTATTCACCCACCTAGTGGGTGAATAGATGCATCCTCTAGATGGTTTCATGTGTGACTATTGTCATCTCGCAACTTCGCGTTTGCAAAATTAATGGAACAAATAATTCGATTACGGGCGCAATTCCCCGATAATCCAATTAAGTCTATTACTTGATAATGTTGCTGAGTTTTTATCCCAAGCATTTAATGATTATTTCTTATCATTTGGGATAAAAGTGGAACATCCTGTAGCTCATGTTCACACTCAAAATGGCCTAGCAGAGTCCTTAATTAAACGTCTGCAATTGATAGCAAGACCGTTACTCATGAAAACAAGACTGCCCACTTCTGTTTGGGGTCACGCCATTTTGCATGCAACAATGCTAGTTCGTCTCAGACCGATAAATTATCATATTTCCCGTTGCAATTAGTTTTGGATCATGAACCTAATATATCTCATTTAAGAATTTTTGGATGCAGTATATGTTCCTGTAACATCGTCATATCGCACCAAAATAGGTCCCCAAAGAAGGTTAGAAATATATGTTTGATTTGAATCGCCGTCCATTATTCGCTATCTTGAAACATTAACGGGGGATTTATTCACTGCTCGATTTGCAGACTGTCGATTCGATGAGACACTTTTCCCAAAATTAGGGAGAGAAATTGGTGAAACCAAATGGGAAAATTTGTGAAAAAATCCATAATTGTCTCATCTTGATCCACGTACCTCTATTTGTGAAAAAGAGGTGCAAAAGATTATCCATTTGCAGAGAATAACAAATCAAATGCCAGACGCATTTAAGGATCTAAAAAGGATAACAAAATCACATATCCCTGTAGAGAATGTTCCAATCCGTATTGATGTCCCTATTGGACAATCTTCTAGTATCATAGCTAATGAGTCAAAAGCACGCCTAAAACGTGGCAGAACATTGGGTTTTAAGGATCGAAATCCTAGAAAAAGAAAAATAAATTATCAAAATGACACTACGAAAGAGTCATGAAGAAATCCACGATTTAATAAATTTTGAGATTCATGAGGAAAGCACTGAGCTCAAGACTCAAGAAAATAAGGAACTATCAATAAATCCAATCGATATTGAGACAAATTTGGATCGAGTGGATATAGTGGTGGATTATGTCTTTGCATATAATGTTGCATCTAGCATTATGCAAGATAATGAGGATCTTGAACCTCAATCTGTTGGAGAATGTCGACAAAGACATGATTGGCCAAAATGGCAAGAAGCAATCCAATCAGAATTGAATTCACTTGCAAAACGTGAAGTTTTTGGGCCTGTAGTCCAAACACCTAATAGTGTTAAGCCTGTTGGTTATAAATGGGTCTTTGTACTCGAGAGGAATGAGAAAAATGAGGTATAGATATAAGGCACGCCTTGTTGCACAAGGATTTTCACAAAGGCTTGGTGTCGATTATGAAGAGACATATTCACCCGTTATGGATGCTATAACGTTCCGTTATCTCATTAGTTTTATTGTACATGAAAAGTTTGACATGCATTTAGTGGATGTGGTTACCGCCTACCTTTATGGCTCACTTGATAATGAGATATACATGAAAATTCCCGAGGGATTTAAAATGCCTAATGCACATAACTCAAAGTCCCGGGAAATATTTTCAATCAAACTGCAAAGATCCTTGTATGGTCTAAAGCAATCAGGACGTATGTGGTATAATCGTCTTAGTGAGTATTTATTAAAGGAAGATTATATAAATGATGCCATTTGTCCATGTGTTTTTATTAAAAAAACAACATCAGAATTTGTTGTACTTGCCGTATATATTGATGACATAAGCCTTATTGGAACTCCTATAGAACTCCAACTGACAATTGATTATTTAAAGACGGAATTCGAGATGAAAGATCTTGGAAAGACAAAATTATGTCTCGATTTGCAAATTGAACATTTGACAAACAAAATTTTTGTTCATCAAACTGCCTACATAGAAAAGGTACTGAAACGGTTTTACATGGATGAAGCACATCCATTAAGTACTCTGATGGTTGTTCGATCACTTGATGTGAATAAATCAATAAGGATCCATTCCGACCTCAAGAAGAGAATGAAGAGCTACTTGGTCCTGAAATACCATATCTTAGTGCAATAGGTGCAGTAATGTATCTTGCGAATACAACAAGGCCTGACATAACTTTTTCAGTTAATGTCTTAGCAAGATATAGCTCTGCTCCTACAAAGAGACATTGGAATGGAATCAAACACATATTGCGGTATCTAAAAGGAACTACCGATATGGGCTTATTTTATGGCAATAATTGCAGTCTCGATCTTGTTGGTTATGCCGATGCTGGGTATTTATCTGACCCTCACAAGGCTCGATCTCAAACAGGTTATGTATTTACGTGTGGAGGCACTACCAATCTTAGCGATCGACTAAGCAATCAATCGTGGCTACTTCATCTAATCATGCTGAGATAATTGTTATTCATGAAGCAAGTCGAGAATGTGTGTGGTTGAGGTTTATAATACATCTTATTCGAGACAAATGTGATTTGAAGTGTGAAAAACTACCCACGATTTTGTATGAAGATAATGCAGCATGCATAGCCCAATTGAAGGGAGGATTCATAAAAGGAAATAGGACAAAACACATTTCACCAAAGTTATTTTTTACACATGATCTTCAAAAGAATGGTGATATCAATGTGCAACAGATTCGTTCAAGTATTTGTTCACAAAATCTCTACCAACGTCAACTTTCAAGAAGCTAGTGTACAAGATCGAGATGCGAAGGCTCAAGGATGTGAATTGATGCTCTCATCAGGGGAAGTTAATGCGCGTTGCACTCTTTTTCCGTTACAAGGTTTTGTCCCACTGAGCTTTCCTTGCAAGGTTTTTAACGAGGCAACCAAAAGGCGCACTTCTAAACATGTGTACTCTCTTTCCTTTTCTATAAATTTTTTCCCATTGGGCTTTATTTTAGCTAAGATTTTAACGAGACACATTATTTGTTGAATAGACATTCAAGGGGGGAGTGTTAGAAATAGAATTCTATTTAAGGTGAATGTTTATATTTTGGAGAGATCTTAGGGCTTTTACTTGGTGGCTAAGTCAGTCTTTCCCTATAAATAGAGGAGTCCTATTCCATTGCAAATCATCCCAAAATTCAATAAGAATTCCCTTTCTCTCTTTCTCTACAATATTGTTCTTGTTCTTTTATTGTTTCGTAACACAAGAACTTTATTTATAAGCAACCAACAATGGACAAGTTATGACTGCTTATTCTTTCAATTTGATCAACTTCCCCTGCTGCATGGAAAGTCTCATCTCAAAGGAAATCCTATCCTCTTTTATCATCTATATATATATATATATCTCTGCAAGTCACCACAAATACTCTAATTCTCATCGTGTATATATACATCCTGCATACAAATCACCTGCATTGCTGATGCCTGCCTAGTCGAGCTTCAATACAAGTTCAGGCTATTCTCCCCAGAAAAGTATGATCTTGCGCTTCATCCACGATAGCATGAGAATTGTTTGAGTATGATTGCTCATTTCGACATAAACAATCTGGTAAAGGATTTACGTAAAATGCCTCCTCCGAACGGAACCTATCCATTCCCTTCGTTCCTGAAATAGGTCCTTTTCTCTTCCTAGGTGATCCTTGCCTGAGCAAGGAAGAAGATTAGATAACGTTATATTGATTCATTGTTAAATATCAAATATGTGCAATATAACAACTATAAGCAGAGGAATAAGATGATGCAGTCCACAGTTCCAGTATCCAAAGGCAATATCGTTGGTCATTCCATGGGAGACCACGATTAAAATCTCAATAGAAACAAAAAATGGTATGTGATTTCTTCTCATCTATCTAAATCACGGGTGGACAAAAAGTTAAAAAGTGTTGGGGTAAAACAAAGCTATTTTGAACTGAAAAACAAAGCTTAACATACATCACTTTATGGCTTTAAATAAATTTGAAAACCAAATCCTATTGCACGCCTTTGCTCAAATACACCACAATGCATGACCAGCCTCAAAGAAACGTAGGACAAGAACAAGAACAATAACAATAACAAACAGTACCTCTTACTATTATTTTTTGATTGTTAGTAACTCTTACCATTGTTTTTTGTTTGTTAGTGATCTTACTATTCTTATAAGAACATCTTATTGCTAAAATTCTCCATCACCAACAAATCATTCACACCGCGAGCAATTTGATTAAATATCAGTGAGGATAACAAATTTTACTTTGAAATACCTTGTTCTGTGAATTTCAATAATGCGATGGGACAGTTTTTCCCCCTCTTTCATTGTACCTTGCTCAACTTTGTTGACAAGCCGGACAAGAGCTTTCCTGATGAATTCAATGAAAATATTAGCAGGTAGTTCGAATCCTGCTAGCAGACCAAAGGATATGATACAGCGTATTCAGGAATAAATCTTGCCTATCAGGAGATATCGTTTTCCTGTGCCCCAGGAACCGACGATGTCCCTCAACTGCTCTTGCCATATTCCCAGAGTACGAAGGGATGAATATGTCACTCTCAACTGACACAATATAATCAATTGCAGCTAATTGAGATGCATGCTTGCTGAATGGTTCAAGCTCCTCATAAGATGCCAACTTTTCCTGCAAAAGACAAAGATTGTTCATTTAAGCAGGCAGTAATCGTCGATATGGAGGGGAAGATAAATGAGATGGATTCTGTACAATATGATCATGGTGAGAAGAATCTCACTTTTCTTTTCATATCATTTCTTTAGATAATGGAAATCTCCAAAGTTGACAGAGTTTGACACGATCAATAAGCAAATTTACTTTTCCACTCCTAAACGGAACAATCTACCAGTTCAATAGATGAACTTTTCCTTTTTATTGATAACCGAGAAATCCCTCGAGGTCCAGTGGCACACGGTTTGAAACTCAGTGGAGGCTTGGCTTCTCGCGCAACCTATCAATTTACACTACCAAACTTAATCTTCCTCTTTTCGGTTAAAGCTGGCAACATTACTAGTCACATTGAAAGTTCTGCTGTCTGTCTCAACAATTACAACCTTATGATTTAGCTGTAAGGTAATACTTCTATCAGCCATATTTCACAGCAGCTATCAGTTAGCTCAGGAAAGATGTTCAACAGGATATGCTGAGGTAAGTATACCTGCACACTTATTCAGCATTCTCTCTTTGGATGTAAATAGAATCTCACACTTGGTTTCAAAAGTAGATATCAACAACCAGCAACAGAACCACCTTTATTTTCAATAAACAACTACCAACGAAAACCTAAAGGGATATCATAGCGATGTATATTAGTGACAGAACGTTAAGCTGTAGTTTGGTTTTACATATTTGACATAAAGAAAGTGTTCATAATAAAGCTAATTGATGGTATTTGGTGTTAAAGGTTAATCTCCTTTGCAGCTCGGAAAATATAAGTTTATGGACGTCCACAGTCACAGTGATTCACAATTAAATTTTCGGAAATTATGATCACAGAAATAAGGAAAACATCAAACAACTATTTGAGGTTATGTCTGTGAAGAACAAACCTTGTTCATTAGTAAGGGATAGCGAGACTGTAGATCAGACATATGGGAATCACCCCCATATATCTCTCCTGCAGCAATATAAATCGGCGTGTTCGATGTGAACCCAAGAGCAGAAAGGAACATCCCCACCTCCCTTGGAGTTAATGGACAATAGCCTTTGCCTCTTTGTTCTACAGGGTCAATGTCTTTCACTTTCCACCATGGGATGCTTTCCCTATAAATTGTGAAGACAATGAAATAAAAGCAACAACAACAAAAACAAACCCAGGCTGGGAGGGGTAGAATGTACACAGATCTTACCCCTACCTTGTGACAGTAAAGGACTTGTTTCCGATAATGAGATAAAAGCAATTGTTATTAAATTCAAACAGTCTTAAGTCATACGCGTTCTGTCTTTCTAGAAGACATTTCCTACAACCATATGCTTCTAGATTTCAAACATCAGTTAGCTTCGTGTCATAATAACCTACCTGATTGCCCTTAGTTCTTCAGCTTCTTCTGGGGATAGATCATGTGTGCATCCACTAAAGGCAAGCATGTCTTTCTCATAGCGCAAATGTAAAGCAATGTATGGACCATAGGATCGCATACGATCAACCAACAACTGCAAATAAATGAGTGTATGACTTGAAAGACTGTGACAATATAACAGTGGAGATATTATGAAACAATAATAAGCATGAATAAACATGATCACCTTTCCCATCGCTTCGATTTGGGGAGAAAATCGGAGGGCTTGATAGCAAGCACGGCAGCGCAACTTCTGAATATCAGGAGGCAGGTTATTATTTGCCAGCCTTGAGTCAGACTTGGCTGCTCGAATCACCTACAAAATTGTTTCGGATATATTAGCCATAATAAAGTGTTTTCCTTTCTCTTTTTTGTGCTTTCCTTGTGTCAAAAATATGCAAGATATATACCTGGTATTCATCCCACATACTAGCTATCTCCTTCTCATAGTAATCTACACCAGACCAACTTCTGAATTGCTTAACTGCTCTAGGTGCAGATGCAAGTTCCTTTGGTAGCTTTTTGACAATCCGTACATCATTTGCCAAAGAATTAATGAAATGGTCTTCATCAAACACATCAGAGAATTTGCTGCAATTCAAGAGCAGAAGAGTAAGTGTATCCACAGACACGAGTTTGCAGCCGAGGTTGCTGATTAAACATAATAGGATGAAAATATGCTATTATTCCTTTGCAATTTGACACTTAAATCGGAGCATGAAACGCTTAAAGAAAGGAAATGAACAATAAAAGTATCATTGCAGACCTAGAGTCCTTCCAAAGTGAGCGCTTATCAAGCTCAGGGATTACAAGAGTAGCATTTATGATACGAGCAACAGCAACCATGTCACATATCTGCAAAGCAACAATAACTGCTTTCAGTTCAAACAATGGCATGCCAAACAAATTATGCTAAACTGTTACCGGCTCAATATAAAGGAAAAATATTCCAAAAAAAAAGATACATCTATCGATGCACGCAGTGAGACAAGGAGAAGGGAGTAGAAAAATACAGACCCCGGCCCTCATCTGATTGAGTCCACCATTTGTATGAACGAGCAGGTAGCCTCGAGACTCTGGGGGAGCTGGAGATTAAATGCACTATTATGAAAGATAAGCAACAGAATGATCCTCTTTATGTTTGCTACAAGGATTGCTAAAGCTACTTTGAAATATTTGTTGACAGGAAACAAGAAATGACGTACAAGTATATGTTGAAGTTGGTGCAACACAACGAACATAGTCTCGATTTGGAGGCGGATTCCACAACTTGTCCAAAGTCCAATTCCAACTTGCACCATCCAACTGTCAAATCTAAAGGAGTGAAAACATGAAAAATATATAACTGCTTTGTATCAATAATCTATATCTGTATCAAATCCACCATGATGGAGCAATACCCTCAAAAAAGATACAACCTTGAAAGAAGATATCAAAAATTAAAACTTTACAGTATTTTGAAAGAAGATACAACCTTGCTAGCAGTAACAGGAGCTTTTGAGAAATGGGGTGGAGCAAATTCTTGAATCCAGCTTCGCTCTCCGCTCAATCTTTGGTATGAAAACTCATGCTGCTATAGATATTCAGGCACCTCAGATCAGTATTAAAATCATGCTAATAACAAGCATACACGACGACATTGAAAACTGTTACGCATTAATCCTCTGAATCCACTTCACCTATGTTTAAGCCAAGTAAACATGCCTACAACAACTACAAACAAAAAATCAAGTGGGTAACGCAGACCTTACCCCTTACACCTGCCTTATGAAGATAGAGAAGTTGTTTTCGATAATGGCGGAGGCAGGATCAGAGGCGGACCCAGAATTTTTACGCGACGGGGCACATTATTTTGCTCAAACAGTGCCCCTAAATGCTTTTAGTGTTCAGGGTGCTAATTGCTTTAAATTAACTATTTTCAAGGCATTTACGTGTATATATACAGAATTTCGGCTGAAGTTTACGGAGTCCAGTGACCCCTCACCCATACACATGGGTCCGCCTCTGGGCAAGATTACCGCTAAAGGGTTCAAAAAAGAAAAAAAGTAAAAAAAGTTGTAACTAGTGAGAATAGAACCAGACCTTACAAAAGTTTTGAACTCCCTTGACTACTAAGCTATGCATTTGGACAGTATCAAGGGCCTTCAAAACACAATATATAGAGGTAAAAAACAGATTTTATCTTATATGTACAATATAATTTTTCGACCAAGGGGATTCGGGTGAACACCCTTTCGTCCCCTAAATCCGCAGTTGGTTTCCGATAAGGCCTCGACTCAAGGAACAGTGAGACCAAAGCAACAAACAATTGCAACAACAAGGTAACAGGGTAGCGGAAGTGAATGACACAATATGTACTAATAACAATCCAAGAATAAGAAACTACAACAGTAGGTTGATGAAAAATTTGAAATGGGATTTCAAAATACATAAAATGTAAATTTATAAGATACAGATGGAAACAAGAAAATACTGAAAAGAAAGATTTATAAAGAAACTGTAGAGAGAGAGAGAGAGAGAGGAGTTGTAGTTGTACGTAGTACCATAGTAACATCAAAGGAAGGGACATGAACATGTACGGATAGCAGAGCCACAAAAGTTATTACAGCAATGGCACAACTTAACACCTTTCGAACAGAATTCCTCCACCTTTTCTTCTTCTGCTGCATATCTCTCTCTAGTATATTTCTATGTATAGATGTGCGTAGAAGGCTGCTGCTGATTCTGATTCTTTTTTCTTGGTTTCACTTCCGCTTTTGTATTCTCTGATTTTGGGCTTTAGCCTCTTTTTTTTTTTTATGGTATTTATTTTAATATAATGTCTAATTCGTAATGGCTAGCACTTTGCGAAGACTAATTAATATTTTATTTCACATAATTCTAAATAATTTAGCTTTAATTTTTTTATTTTATTCGTAATGATAAAAATAATTTTTCTTTTTTGTTAAAACAACCAAACACCTTCATATAAAATCGGACAAATTCATAGATAATTACATTATTTATGTATGAGCTTTTCAAAACTTTAACATCATTTTATTTATGTACAGTTTTAAAAATCTTTTATAATTCCATTCATTATTTTATTAACAATTATTGAAAAACAAATTTTGAGATTGACAACGATCATTTTTTTTATTTTTTTTTTGAGTAATTCTTGGAATAAAATTTACGCTACTACATTAACTTTGTAAGTATTTAGTAAGTAATAGTAGTATTTTTCTTCAACTAACATTAGTATAATATTAAATGAATTAATAATTTAAATTCCATTTCTACAAAATATATAAATAAATGATAGAAAGGGAAAAGAAGGAAGGTTGGAGGAAATTAGGGGAAAATCGCCCGAAAATGTGCTAATTCCATTTACAATAGGAGTCAACTTCAAAAAGAAACGAAGAGAGTAATAGATAAGTATTATCTCTTTCTAACCTAGTTTACCTCTAACTATAACTCCTACTTTGTCTATCAATTTCAAAGCTTTTATTAATTTTAAGATTCATAAGAAAAGAGTTTTTTTTTTTTTTTTTTACTAGCCTAAGATATTCATAACCATATTAAAAAGATATAATTGAAATGAATATCTTGATATGCTATTTTCTGTTTAAACAAAAAGCTGAAATATTTGTTTTCTTCAAATTACTTTTACTTAGCACAAAGAGAAAATAATTATTTCTTGTAACTCTGTTCTCATTATTTGACCAGGAAAAGAGATTTAGTTGGTAGGAAAAAGGTTGCTATTTTCGAGAGGATTTTTTATTTAGTTCCTAATTGCCTAGCTAGAAAACCGTTGATTATCAAACAACTATAAGTATCAGAGAACAATAAATATCTTATTTAGATATGTTTTGAAATGTCTTAGATTTGTTTTAACAAAATTACTTTCTTTTGTCATTAATCCATGTTCCAAAGCATTTAAGAATTCTGTTTAAGAGCCCGTATGGACATAAGAAATTTTTTTTTTTTTTTTCGAAAAATGTTCACTTTTTTCGAAACCACTGTTTTGATCATAAATTTTTAAATTTTTAAATTTTTACTTAGAGATGGATTTTGAAATTTTTCGAAATTTTAAAAAATTTCAAAAAGTTATTTTTCAAAAATTTTCACTCACAAAACTTCAAAAACAATCCAAAATTATATTTATTTCCAAACACAATTCTAATTTTTAAATACCATTTTCATTTTTAAAAAAAATCACTTTTTCCCGAAATTTTACAATTGTTATGCCCAAACGCCCACTAAGTTTCTAAATAGTGCATCATTAATTCAGCAGGACTAAAATAAAGAACAAGAAGACTATCTCAAAAAGAAAATTAGTGCACTGTCCAAATGAGTGGCACACTGCTTCTAGTTTTGACTTTATAGTCCCTATAGTAATTTATTTGACATTAATTATCCGGTAAAGAACAAACTTTAAGAAATATTGTAAGAAGATTTTTAAGTCATAATTAGATTTGCTTAAAAAATGAGTAGTACTAAAATATTAAATGTAGCCTTAATATACTAACTTAAGTACACTTGTTTATATACTGATACTGTGGAGATATATCATATATGGTGCAGATCTAGATCTCAAGGTGACCTAAGCTAAAATCACATTCAATGGAAACGTTGAGTATATCTTTTACATACACTAGTTAAGATGGAAAATCCTATATCAAGTCCATAAAAGTGTGATGATGTAGGTTTACCTGTAAAACGGAATATTTGAATTTGTTACGTGGTTTATAGACAAGCGAACTGATTTGATCCAAAAATAATAAATAGATTAAATAAAAATATAAGACTTAGCGTTGAGCTCGAGATAAGTAGCATATAACCTGGTCCCGAGAGGAAGGCTTCCGAAGGTAGCAATGACAACAATGTTAGACAGAAAATAAAGTATTATTTAGCTTGATAATAATGTGTAGCATAAATTTATCAGAGATTTTTTGTGTGTTACAATGGTTGTTTGAAGTCAATATTTATAGCTAGGCCTAGGGAACAAGATCTTAGGATCAAGCCCCTCTTAAATGACAATAAAGAGAAACATTGATGAATATGTAACGGTAGACCATGAATGTCTAAATCCTCTGCAAAAGTTGTATATTTAGTACTGAGGAATATTCTTCATTGAATGTCATCTAGTGATAAATATTTGTTTGTTTCCGTTGACTATGTTTCCTTCGGGATCTACCCGGTGCCAACTGAAGTTGTTGTCCTCGCTCTTGGTTTTCACTCACTTCATCTTCCGTCTGTCTCCGGTTCCACGTGTCACTTTATCATTTGAGCATTTAATATAAACCGATTTTACCCTACATAGATAGTCCCCATGTTTCCAGTGGCACATCTTTGTATCACCGGGAAGTTGGTGAAGATTCCTTTCTTGGCGGAAAATGTTCTGAAACCTTCTGAAAAGTTTCTAACACTTGATAAGACACACGTCTCCTCGCATTTAATACCCCAAACACGCGTTACTCCACGATTTGACAATATTTTTGTCGGTTCTAGAGATAATCATGACCACGATTTTAGCCGTCTATACCTTTACTTATACGTCCCATCCTTCCTGTTTCACTTCTAACAACTTCATAAACCTTCTAAACTTCTTTGCACTTAACTCCCTCATGCTTTCATCTCTCTTTGTTCTTCAAAAACTCTATCATTTTCTTCATATTATGGCTTCTTATACTTATTCTTATAAGAAATCTGGTATTCTCTTGAGTAGGGCCCGAAGAGAAGAAAGGATAAAGAGGTTGATGTTGATGTTGATTCTCCTATGGCGAGCACCATCATCCCCAAACATCTAAATACTGCCAAGGACTTCGAAAGAAGTTCCCCACTTCAAACCCTCGAACATGGGCTTTTGGCAAATATCCTTCTTCTATTCATCCTTCCGGTATTCCTGCTATAAAGGAGGGCTATGACTGACACGTCCTAAGTATTATTGCTCCCGATCTAGTGGAAAGGGTAACTTTTACTAAGAAGGGTTTCATGTACGTTTACACGTACACCTTCACTTTGGGCCTATTCATATTGAGAGAGGGACTTGACCCCGTGATTTTGGAGTTGTGCCACCGGTATCGGGTCTATTTGGCTCAGGTGGGCCCTTCGATATGGCGAACAGTAGACTGTCTGTGGTGGTTGTGTCTGGAAATGAAGGAGCCCCACACCCTGGCACATATGATAACCTCTACTCCCCCAAAATATTCTGTGGGGGAGTAATAAACTTCAGCAAGCGTGGCCACCATGTTATGCTTACCAGCATGGATGATGACAATGATCGTGGATGGATGAATCCATTTGTCATCATTGCTACCAAGGATATCATCCCAGCCACAACTCCATCTTTCCCTAAATCCTAGAATTGTTCGATGTAAGTTTAACGTCTATCTATTTATCTTTAAAAAGGATGTTTCATGTCAGTGGTAACCCTTCTTCTATTATTATTTCTGCAACTCGGTGGAGACCACCAAGAGTTGAAGGCCTGGACCGATGGCTTCAGAATATTCTAGATATCACTGTGCCAGAGACCCGCCGATGGAAGGCGTTGGCCCCCAAATTTGGGCGGAGGGACAAGAATCATGGTAAACTAACTCTTCCGTTATTCCACCTTTGTACATGAGAAAACCGTCTAACCATACCTTTTTGTTTGGTTCAGGTGTCCCATAGGGTTCTGTTTCCATCCCTGAGGAGGATGTTTTGGTCGATCCCGCAGAGGCTGTGAGGTTGTTGAAGTAAGCTCTTACCTGGACTGGTGCCCTCGGACCTTATTCCGGTGCAAGTGCTTCCTATGAAAGTGCTTATGTACTGTTTCATATTATTTCTAATCCTTCTTCTTTCATTATTTCAGCAACTCGGTGGACACCACCAAGGTTTGAAGGCCTGGATCAGTGGGTTCAGAAGATTTTGGATTTCACTATGCTAGAGACCCGCCGATGGAATGAGTTGGCTCCCAAATATGGGTGAGGGGCCAAGAATAACGGAAAACTAACTCTTCCTTTATTCCACCTTAGTACATGAAAAAACCAGCTAACTCTACCTTTTTTGTTTTGTTCAGGTCTCCCATAGGATTCTATTTGCTTACCTGAGAAGGATGTTTTGGTCGATCCCGTAGAGGCTGCGAGGTTGTTGAAGGAAAATCTCACCCGTACTAGTGCCCTCGAGCCTGCTTTCGGTGCAAGTGCTTCCTCTCGGAATCCTCGGCCAGAGAACAAGCAACCAAAAAGGCGAAGATCTTTCTCGGTCGAGGGTAAAAATAAGAAAGTGAAGAAACCACGCCTGGGCCAGCTGCAACCAATGTGGGTTATTGACGATGTTGGGGAAGCCAGTGATGACGATAATACAAAAATTAATATGGAAAAATACATGGATTATGCGATAAAAGAAAGGAAATGTTGAGTATATTTTTACATGTACTAGTTAAGATGGATAATCCTATATCAAGTCCATAAAAGTGCGTTGATGTATGTTTAACTATAAAACGGAACATTATTTGTTACGTGGTTTATAGACAAGCGAAGTGATTTGATCCAAAAATAATAAATAGATTAAATAAAAATATAAGACTTAGCGTTGAACTCGAGATAAAGAGCAGATAACCTGGTTCCGAGAGGAAAGTTTCCGAAGGCAGCAATGACAACAATGTTAGACAGAAAATAAAGTATTATTTAGCTTGATAATAATGTGTAGCATAAGTTTATCAGAGATTTTTCGTGTGTTACAATGGTTGTTTGAAGTCAATATTTATAGCTAGGCCTAGGGAACATGATCCTAGTATCAAGCCCCTCTTAAATGACAATAAAGAACTCCATTGATGAATATGTAACAGCAGGCCATGAATGCCAAAATCCTCTGCAAAAGCTGTATATTTAGTACTGAGGAATATTCTTCATTGAATGTCATCTGGTGATAAATATTTGTTTGTTTCCGTTGACTATGTTCCCTTCGGGATCTACCCGGTGCCAACTGAAGTTGCTGTCCTCGGTCTTGGTTTCCACTCACTTCATTTTCCGTCTGCCTCCGATTCCACGTGTCACTTTATCGTTTGAGCATTTAATATAAACCGATTTTTCCCTACATAGATAGTCCCCATGTTTCCGGTGGCACATCTTTGTGTCACCAGGAAGTTGGTGAACATTCCTTTCTTGGCGGAAAATTTTCTGAAACCTTCTGAAAAGTTTCTAACGCTTGATAAGACACACGTCTCCTCGCATTTAATGCCCCGAACACGTGTTACTCCACGAATTAGCAATATTTTTGTCGGTTCTAGAGGTAATCATGACCACGATTTTAGCCGCCTATACCTTCACTTATACGTCCCATCCTTCCTCTTTCACTTCTAACAACTTCATAAACCTTCTAAACTTCTTTGCACTTAACTCCCTCCTGCTTTCATCTCTCTTTGTTCTTCAAAAACTCTATCATTTTCTTCAATTATGGCTTCTTATACTTATTGTTCTAAGAACTCTGGTCTTCTCTTCAGTAGGGCCCGAAGAGTAGCAAGGATAAAGAGGTTGATGTTGATGTTGATTCTCCCATGGTGACCACCATCATCCCCAAACATCTGAATACTGCCAAGGACTTCGAAAGAAGTTCCCCACTTCAAACCCTCGAACTTGGGCTTTTGGCAAGTATCCTTCTTCTATTTGTCTTTCCATGTAAAGGAGGGCTATGAATGACATGCCCTAAATATTATTGCTCCCGATCTAGTGGAAATGATAACCTTCACTAAGAAGGGTTTCATGTACGTTTACACGTACACCTTAACTTTGGGCCTATTCATATTGAGCGAGGGACTTGACCCCGTGATTTTGGAGTTGTGCCACCGGTATCGGGTCTATTTGGCTCAGGTGGGCCCTTCGATATGGCGAAATTTAGACTGTCTATGGTGGTTGTGTCTGGAAATGAAGGAGCCCCTCAGCCTGGCACATATGATAAACCTCTACTCCCCAAAAATCTTCCGTGGGGGAGTAATAAACTTCAACAAGCGTGGCCACCATGTTATGCTTACCATCATGGATGATGACAATGATTGTGGATGGATGAAGCAGTTTGTCGTCATTTCTACCAAGGATATCATCCCAGCCACAACTCCATCTTTCCCTAAATCCTAGAATTGTTCGATGTAAGTTTAACGTCTATCTATTTATCTTTAAAAAGGCTGTTTCATGTCATTGGTAACCCTTCTTCTATCATTATTTCTGCAACTCGGTGGACACCGCCAATAGTTGAAGGCCTGGACTGGTGGCTTCAAAAGATTCCAGATATCACTGTGCTAGAGACCCGCCGGTGGAAGGAGTTGGCCCCCAAATTTGGGCGGAGGGACAAGAATCACGGTAAACTAACTCTTCCTTTATTCCACCGTTGTACATGAGAAAACCGGCTAACCATAACTTTTTGTTTGGTTCGGGTCTCCCGTAGGGTTCTGTTTCCATCCCTGAGGAAGATGTTTTGGTCGATCCCGCAGAGGTTGTGAGGTTGTTGAAGTAAGCTCTTACCTGGACTGGTGCACTCGGGCCTTCTTCCGGTGCAAGTGCTTTCGATGAAAGTTCTTATGTATTGTTTCATATTATTGCTAATCCTTCTTCTTTCATTATTTCAGCAACTCGGTAGATACCACCAAGGGTTGAAGGCCTGGATATGTGGGTTCAGAATATTTTGGATATCACTATGCCAGAGACCCTCCGGTGTAAGGAGTTGGCCCCCAAATATAGGTGAGGAGAATCACGGTAAACTAACTCTTCTTTTATTCCACCTTAGTACATGAGAAACCTAACTAACTCTACCTTTTTGTTTTTTTCAGGTCTCCCACAAGGTTCTATTTCCTTACCTGAGAAGGATGTTTTGGTCGATCCCGTAGAGGCTGCGAGGTTGTTGAAGGAAGCTATCACACGGACTGGTGCCCTCGAGCCTGCTTTCGGTACAAGTGCTTCCTCTCGGAATCCTCGGCCAGAGAACAAGCAACCAAAAAGGCAGAGATCTTTCTCGGTCGAGGATAAAAATAAGAAAGTGAAGAAAACCACGCCTGAGCCAGCTGCAACCAATGTGGGTTGTTGACGATGATGGGGAAGCCAGTGATGAAGGGGATTCCCTACAAAGGAGACAAAAATTTTCATCTTCTCAACAAAATGATCAATCTGAAGAGCTTGAAACCTCAATCGAGGGCGATCTCTTTGAAGAAATGGATTTGGTGGAGAATACTGATTCTCCTTTTCCGGTCCAAGTTGCTGCTTCCGGTCCTACGAGGACGGATACTGGGTCTCCTTTTCCTTCAGTTGCTGAGCAACCAAAAAATAGCACTACCCCTGTCAAAACTGCTTCTCAACCTTCAACACCATCAAATTCATCTCCCTCGACCAGCTATACCTTCATCACCAGTAACTGCTACATCTCCTCCTCCGACCGTAGATCCCCGAGAGGAAGATGTCCCACCACCCTAGTCCCATGTCCATGGGAATTTGGGGCAAAACTATTCACCCCTACTGCAGATCCCCGAGGGAGGAGGAGCATCTCTCTCGATCTCAAAGGAGTGCCACTTGCTCTCCAGTTCGATGGAACTTGCCAACTATCTGAATCCGTTGGCTTCAAAAAAAGATAAGGCGTAAATACACTCTCTTTCGGGAGAGTGTTTGTTGAATAATTCCATGCACAATGTAGCGGTACCGAACTTGTTCTTTTATTGTTTGTTTCTACTTGACTTGTAATAACAAGGTTTCTAACTTTGGTATTTTCTTCGCATGCCAACTTCCTTGCTTCTGATGGCCTTCATAGATTGATCCTGGACAAAGAAGGAAGTAATTCTGAGCGGAATCAACTGTTGGCTGATAGGAATCAACTTGTCGCACGCCTCCTGGTGCTAGAGGTAAAGGAAGCTGAAGCAACGGAGCTTGAGGCCCGGTTGCAACAGAGTGAGCAGATGTGATGGCTCACAGCCAAGAAGCCACTCAGCTTCATGCACAACCTCAAGATGCAAATGGTAGGTGGGCTGAATTTCAACATGCTGCTCTAGCTTCTACCGAGCGTGAGTCTTCCTCCATTAAACGAGCAAATAATTTTGAGAAAGATTTTAACTCCAACGCTAAGGAGGTTGTTGCTGCCTAGGAGAAGCGAGCCCCGATGAAAGATAGGTATAATAGGATAATATATCAAAATAAGGTTCATATAACCACAATCTGTGATCTCGATCTTAGACTTAGCGCCATGAGATCTGAGAGGGATGACCTTTTGACCGAGGTTGATAGGCTTAAAGAAAAAGTTTAGCACCAAACATATTCCCTCATTATTGAAAAAACACATTCGACGTACCACATGAGGAGAAAAACCTTGGAAGAGGCCAAAACAGGCTTTATTAATATCGATGATGAGATTGCCAAGGTTCGAACGCTGAAGTTAGCTGCTCAAGAATGCCTCTCGGCTCAGCCTGATGCAACTATATCTTTTAGCACCGAGGAGGAACTTGAAGAGAATAATGATGAAGGACAAGATCCTGCGCCAGTGGCAGATCCGCCTACTTCTTCCGGGGCCGTAGATGCTTCTCTTCCTCTAAGTTCCGGTGGCATTATACTTTACCCTTTTTTCTCTATTTTTTTTTTGTTGTTTTCCTTTTTTATTTTTGAACTTATGTCGTTTGGCATGTTTGATAAATAAAAAGGACTTTCTATTAAGCATTGCACAAAGTTCATTCTTTTTTGCGTCAAATTAAGTAAGGCTTGGGGTATGTTTTCTTCCGATAGCCATTGGGTTCCAGGCATGAACTCTTTCAGAACCAACCCTTTACTATGAGGGTTTCATAAGAGAGTGCCCTCTTATGTTTACAGTGCTCTTGAAGAGAATGTCTCCTGTTCATTCTGACACTAGCATTTGTAGTTCTTAGTTAACTTTTGAATGATAAAATCAACTCATCGTTTGTACAAGAAACAAGATAAAAACAAAAGGACTTCATTTTATTCCTTCTATCTTTAAAAGTACATAAGCATTCGTGTGCAGAAAGAAAAGAAAATGCCAATACATGTAGCTATTCTGTACAACTTGTTTCTACGAGGCTAGACGTGTATTCCTCAGTCCCGATGAGACATATTTGTTCCCGAGTTTCGTAGTCCTGATTTTTTTGGCAATCGGGTTTCTGTATTCTCATACTATTCGCCCATAGTGTTCGAATGCGAATTGGAACACGGGAAGTCTTTCTCCTTTGAGGAAAAACACTAGTGAATGGTTGAATAGCCTTTGGTCTGATGGCAAGTTTTGCTTCCCATTAGGAATTTTCCATCGAGCCAAAGATTATTTAACCATCTTGCAGTGGTTTGTCGTTTTAATGCCTTGTCATTCAAAGGTATTAACTCTGCTAATAACGTTTCCTTCTTAGTATGCTTTTCATTGCTGCCTCACTAAAACCTTGCTAGAAAAACCCAATTGAGACAAAAACTAGACGAAGGAAAAAAGAGTGCAACATATACTTTCGTACAAGAAGGATCCATCAACAGTAATACCTTTTATGGTGAGTCATGTTCCAGTTTCTTAGCTAAAACCCGATAGGGGCCTTTCCACGTCGGACCTTGCTTTCCCTTGTTAAGCTCGCAGGTATTCTGAGTTACTTTCCTCAAAACCAAGTCTCCCACTTTAAAATAGTGAAGATTGGCCCTCCAGTTATAGCATATTTCCATCCTTTGTTTCTAGACCACCATCCTTACGTGTGCCAAGACCCTGCGTTCGTCAAGCAACTCCAATTTGACCAGCAATGCTTCATTATTTATTTCTTCATTCGCTTGTAAGTACCACAAGGTCGGTTCTCCTACTTCCAACGGGATCAGATCCACGTAACCATATACGAGAGAGAAAGGTGTCTCTCCCGTGCTCGGCTTGGCTGTCGCCCAAAATGCCACAACACCCACGCTAACTCTTCCGTCCCCTTGCCTTTGGCTGCTTCCAACCTCTATTTGAGGTTTTGTATAATCACCTTATTGGTTGATTTTGCCTGCCCATTTGCGCTCGGATGGTATGTCGAAGATGCGATTCTTTTAATTTTCAAGTCTTCAAGAAATTTTGTGACCTTTGGAACCTATGAACTGTGGCCCGTTGTTGCAGGCAATCTCCTTCGAAATTCCGAACTGACAAATTATGTTTTCCCATAAAAATTGACCACTTCGCGCTTACTGAGTTTTTTTTAAGGACCTGCTTCAGTCCATTTATTGAAGTAATCAGTTAAAATTAAAAGAAATCTTACCTTCCCGAGACCCGACGGTAGCGGTCTAACTATATTCATCTCCCATTTCATGAATGGCCATAGGGATAGTACCGAATGTAAGAGTTATGCCGGTTGGTGTACCAACTGTGCGTGGCGCTGATACAAGTCACATTTCTAAAATGCCTTCGCATCTTGCTCCATCTGAGGCCAATAATATCCGCCCTAACTAATTTTAGTACAAACAAATCTGCATCAAAATAATTCCTGTAAATTCCTTCATGAACCTCTCTCATGACGTAATCAGCCTCTGAGGCTTCTAAACATCGGTCTNCCCCCCCCCCCCCCGAAGCTGTAGCGAGCTACTTTGGTGCGGATTGTCGGGGATGCCTTCGACTCCTCAGGCAGCTTGCCGTGCTGAAGGTAATCGATGACTCATTCCTCCAGTCCTAGACTATGTTGGTTGTATTTTCTTCACAATAATCGTCCGTATCTAGTACCAAATGCATGATATGTACCACAACACCAGAATTTGGGTTGTATTTGCTTCACAATAATACAACCTGTTGTTCCGACCGCGGTTAATTTTTTCTATTGGGAGTGAACCTATCCACTAACCAGAACCCTCTGCTTCCGTGTCCTTCGGCCCTTTTGTAGGGCAAAACCGGCCTTAGAAGATCGCCGATCCGTATCAAAATCATCTTTTGATTTATGCATGTTCGTTTCTCGATCTCGGCCCTTAGTTGATGCCAGGAACCCGAGCTGATCATCTGGTATCCTTATCTTTGATCCATACCAGTTATGGACATCCACCTATGTAGTTGCTTGGAACTCGAGAAGGCTTTCTTTCAACTTTTGGGAAGCGTTAGAGCTCCTCGGGTTCAACCCCTTAGTAAATGCCTCAGTAGCCCATTCATCTAGCACGACCGGTAATAGCATCCTTTCTTTCTGGAACCTGATCACGAACTCACGCAACAATTCGGACTCTCCTTGTAAAATTCTGAATATGTCTTCCTTCCGGTCCTAAACCTTCCTAGCCCTGCATGGACCTTGATTAAAGAATTTGCGAGCATCTCAAATGAATCAATTGAGTGTTCGAGTAGGAGCGAATACCTTGTCAAAGCCCCATTCGTGAGGGTTTTCCCGAATTTCTTCAGTAGGACCAACTCAATCTCATGTTGAGCCAAGTCGTTTCCTTTCACCGCCGTTATATAAGTTGTGATGTGCTCCTAAGGGTCCGAAGTCCTAACATACTTTGGTATGTCCGGCATTTCGACCGTTTCGAAATCAAGTCTGGTGTCGCACTCGGATTGAATGGCAATTGGATGTGCTTCTTAGAGTCCGGGACCTTCAACGCTGGTGGTGCGCCCGGAATTTGGTCCATACAAGTGTGGAACTCTTTCGCGTTCTGATCCATCCGCTCGTTCATTTCCCTCATGAATCTCATGAGTTCAATTTTGAAGGGATCATTGTCGTTGTCGTTACCGGATCTGTTGCCGATCCCCTCATTTCCGTTGAAGCCAACCTCTCCCCTCGGGGTATTGTTATCAACCCTTTGAGCTATTTGATTTCCGGAGTGTCGATAGGAACATGGCCTCTTCTATTCGAATTGTTGGAAGCACTTGACAATGCCTGCTTTAGTTCAGTCATGGTCTGGTCTTGCCTTAAGAGATGACCCATGATGGCCTTTTTCTGTTCCCTCAAGATCCTTACTGTTTCCAAAACGTGCTTGTCCTCAACGTCATCAGGAGTTGTCTCCTGCACATGTCGGGGATAACTCCCACCATGTATCGGTGTTGCCACACCTCCTCGTTGTGGGTGTCGCTGATCGAATCCTCATGTTGAGGCAGATTTTCTTGAGCCTCAACATTGTGTGTGATGTTGACATCGTTAGCTTCCATTTTTCTTCAATTTTTTCTATGAAACATAGAATCAAACACGTTAGTAATAGATTCAAGGGTCAACTTGCCCATGTTGGGCGCCAAACTATTTACTCGTAAAATTGGTATAGTTGAATTTGTTACGTGATTATAGACAAGCGAACTTATTTGATCCAAAAATTATAAATAAATTAAATAAGAATATAAGACTTAGCGTTGAACTCGAGATAAATAGAAGATAGCTTGGTTCGAGCAAGGCTTCCGAAGGCAGCAATGAGAACAATGTTAGACCAAAAATAAAGTATTATTTAGCTTGAGAATAATGTGTAGCACAAGTTTGTCAGAGATTTTTTTGTATGTTACAATGGTTGTTGAAGTCAATAATTATAGTTATACCTAGGGAACTTGATCCTAGGATCAAGCCCCACTTAAATGACAATAAAATGGGCATTGATGAACATGTAACTGCAAGCCATGAATGCCAAAATCCTCTGCAACGGCTGTGTATTTAATACTGAAAAATATTCTTCATTGAATATCATCTGGTGACAAATATTAGTTTATTTGCGTTGACTATGTTCCCTTCGGGATCTACCCGGTGCCAACTGAAGTTGTTGTCCTCGGTCTTGGTTTTCACTCGCTTCATCTTCTGTCTGTCTTCGGTTCCACGTGTCACGCTATCATTCGAGCATTTAGTATAAACTGATTTTACCCAATACAATGTATGTACATTCAAACCTCTCTATAATAGTCGTTTTTGTTCCGATATTTTTTTGGATGTTAGAGTGAAGTATTATTATTATAGAGGACTTATAATATAGCATAACATAAAAGATCAGTTACGAGAAAACTTGACTTTTATAGTGAATGATTATTATATAAGGATATTGTTATAAAAAGCTATAGTTATATGCATATTTTATCATAGCTGCAAGTAAATTAGCTAGGGTTAGAAAATTAAAGAGAGAATATTTTTAAAGAATTAATTGCATGAAATAGAGGACTTAAATGCAAAGGTTTTACCAAGTCTCTCTCCGTTCACTTTTACCTGTTCACTATTGACTTTGCACACCCTTAAAAAGTAATAAATAAAGTGTATAATTTATAATGATACCCCTATTAATTGGTGTCTAGTCCTAATGAATTTGAAAAATAATCTAGAATGGGTAATTAATGCTAAGGGTAAACTATTAAAAATAAATTATTTTCTTCTTATATGTGAAAGTGGAGAAGTAAAATTAAAAATTTATAAACAAGTAAAAGTGAACGGAGGGAGGGACGGAATATGATTTCAATGTCATTGCATATGTCCATAATTGTCATAAGCTACTGAAGTAAAGCCCACATGCTATTTTCTTTAAAAGAACAGACTGGTCCAGTTGTCCTACTTATGATGTGTTGATCATTTACTTACTTTCACATTAGCACTATCTATTAAATAAGAGTTTAACTTTTCTATATTGACCATGTGAAAGGTTCTTATATTACAAGCCATTTTAAATATTTACAGGTAATTTTTCATAAAAGTAAAATGAATAATTAAAAAAAAGAGAAAAAATCCTACTATATATAGCTGATTATTAAATTACATTTATAGTGTAAAAATATTTTATTATATTAATAATTTATATAAGTTAAATCTTTCAAAATATTAATGATAAATCTGAAATTCAAAAGCAATAACATGTCTCAATTTGTTAAATGTACAAGGCACAGGTGTCCTATACATTATCCTCTTCGTCATTTGGCTCCTCAGATTTGATTGCTTAAAGAAACAATTTATTTGCTAATGACATTAAAAAAGGAAAAAACTAAAGATGAAATGAATTTGCTTATGGCATATAAATCATTTGGTTTGAAGTTCTCCTGCTCCACAAGGTAAAAGGAATGGGAGCATTATATTTTGCGTTGACGTAACTTTGACTTTCTTATTTAAGAAAGTTACCATTCTTATCTACCCTATTAGGGCTAGTTTGGTACGACGGATAGTGGATAATTAATTTCGGGATTAAATTTGAGATGAATTTATTTCATATTTGGTTGAGATAAAATCGTGGTATAACTAATCTCGAGATTAGTTATTCCGGGATTATAGTGTATTTTTAACCCTATGGGAGATGGGATAAGTAACTCCAGGATAACTAATTTCGAAATAATTAAGCACGGAATAATTTATTTCCCAACCAAACGACGCCTTATTATATTATAGAAGTTGGACCATGGTAATTTCTTGACATACACTATTAATTCCCCCGATTCATTTGCTTTGCTTGATTTGGTTGCACTGGTATTTCAGATCAATACGAAATTCTTGAATGCGTTTTTACATCCTTTTGTGGCATTTGCCATTTGAAATATTGCAATTTCTTTTGTTAATGAAAGAACAAAAAAATGAAAACACAAAGCTTTACGTGGGGAAAATGGGGCAAAAAAAGATCGAGTTGGCCCTATGTTTTAATCATGTTTTATTTTATATCGCCTTGTTAGTTTTATCAAAGATTTATATGATTTAGATAATTTCTTTTTTAATACTATTCTACTGAGATGTGTTTTAAAGTAGCGACACGAAAATCATAAAACCGACTCCAACTATACGTGGGATTGAGGCATAATTATTGTAACGTTATCTTTTATTTTTCTAACTTTTATCTTTTAGTTCTGAAACAGATCACGGATGTCTCACGTGACTGGGGATAAAAAAAATTGGACAGTGTCAGGACGAAATAAAGTTAAATACAATAGAAAATTATATAGGTATGATGAGGAAAATAAAATTTGATGTGCCCGTTGATTCAAGCATTGTCTGACCCCAAATTAAGGCACAAGGCAAGGGGATGATCTTTATTTCCTTGTCTCAATTAAATAGAGACTCTTGTCAGAAAATACATTATCACACCCTTGTTAAATGCTTATACCTGAATCTTGTATGTCACATAAAGTTTACACAATAATACATCAAACATGTTTTTTTTTTGTTTTTTTTTTTGGGTTTTCACGTATTGTTCGGTTAGAGCTTCAACCGATTCAGATTCGCTCCAAGTAAAGTCTTTAAAAAGGAAAGCGCTTCCTATCAGGATTTTTTTTTCATTTTCAAGACACAATTTCGAAACCTCTAGTTAAAATAACAAGATTAAATTCGTCCCATGACAGTTCTTGGTAATAACATGTTTGTTCTTGAGAAGCCGTTTGTAATACATGTATCCAAGCTTCAAGTTTGTCTCACATGCAGAATAGATCGTATGTTGAATATTAATGCTCCTTTTTTTTTTTTTTATATATGTGAAAGTTGAGAAATTCGATCTTGATCTTTAACAAGAAACTAGATTAAAAAAAGCATAAGATTATTCAAACAGTTAAAGATTTTTATTGTTGATATTCTTTTCACGAGTGTATGTAAATTTCTGTTGTTTTCAGTTACTCTGGTGAATATTAACTACATAATTTGGTGGTACCTCCTGTGAATTGTGATACAAAGTGTATTACTAATTTACCATCATAACAAAATGTTCAGACTTGGGAAAATTTTCAAACACTTTACAAGGAAAAATTTACTATGGGCACCCGTCGTTACAGCGATATTCCACGTTCACATGCAATGACAATTGTACAAAAATTCCATATGAATTTATACAAATATTGCTCAGATTACTACGTCATAGATTACTTGCTGAAAACTAATGAGTTACCATAGTATTCCGTTGATTATAGTCTTAGTTCTCTTTTTCTTTTACTTACTTTCAACATAGATAATAGGTGCGAGAAGAACCAAATTGAGGAAGTGTACTTGTAAAACTATTCGAATTGAGTAAAAATTTACCCGCACTCAAAGATTACGCCGAATCATACTAATTTACTACTCTCTTCGTTCCAATTTATGTGAACTTGTTTGACTGGACGTGGAATTTAAGAAAAATGGAAGATTAAAAGCAAAAAAGAATCCAGAGTATTTATGTGGTTATAAAAGCTTTCTCATTAAAGGTAGAATTGTAAGTTTAAGCTAAATTGTTACCAAATATAGAAAAGGGGTCATTTTTTTTGGAACGGACAGAAAAAGAAATAAGTTCACATAAACTGGAACAGAGGAAGTATGATTAAATAATAAATCAAGGTGATAATATATATTAGTTAAAATAATTTAACAATAAGAGTGATATGTGAAAATATATATGTTATGTATTCTTGACCAATGAGTTATTCCCACGAGAACATTCCTTTGCATTAATTCAGAGCTACAATTATACTCCTAAAACTTTAAATCATTGCGCCCAAGAATTTTAATAGAGCCATTTGGAACTTAAGTTTGGTTTGTTGAATTAGTGATGCATTTGGATTGACCGGACACCCATTACCTACTACTACTAGGAATGTTAAAATTAGTGAAAGGTCCAGAAATATATTAGGGGTATTATTACTTTTAGCCCGCGACATAAATTATTTAGCGTATAATATTTATATATAACATACATAATGTGTGTGTGTGTAAATATATACAAAAAATTAAATATTTTTCACCTATTATTTTAAAAACGATTATACAATGTCATTTTCTCAAAATAAAATATTATTCATCCATTATATTGGCTGTGGAGACGTGATAAAACCATCTAAAGTACGGGACCTTTTTCTTCCATTTAATTACCATTTTCTGAAGACTGAAGCTTAATAATTGTTTCGTTGAAGCTTTAGTTCAGTGGCTGACGCAGAATTTTGTATAAGCGGGTTCAATTTTAGAAGTATATTTTTTTAATCGTAATTTAGTAATTGTCAAGTGGGTTCAAATAAATATTTATATAAAATTTATACACTTTTAATCCTAATTTATACATATACACAATATTAGTTTTAATACACAGTATTAGTTTTAAATTTGTTTGAGTTACCAATTTTAAAATAATACTTTAAAAGATAAAATATAAAAAAGTTTAAAAATATCTATAAATTATATTACAATAAATCTTTTTATGCATAAATTATTTTTTAAAAATTATATAAATATAATGTCAGGTTGATATGGTTTTGTTTGATTTTTTTTGTTGTTAAAATCAAACTAAACCACAAATCAAATTTTTTTATACTTAAATGACCAGTTTTGTCATTTATCGATTTTCTTTGTATGTCTCTACTTGTGGGATTGAATGACCTTCATAGAGCATTTATTCTGCAGTAGCCAATTTTCAAGTTCAACGAAATGGCGGTTATAAACCTGTGTTCAAAAATTAAACCACAATAGACGATATAAACTTAAAAATAAATAAATGGAAACGTTAAATAATTTTGAGCCCAAATAATTCATTGTCTGTCCTTAATGAATTTAATCGTTGTAACGATCCGATCGGTCGTTTTGAGAAATTAAGCTCCGTTCGGTAGAATAAGGTCTTGAACAGCTTCACTTTGTGTATATCGACATGCGTGCGTGATTGGATTCAGTTACCAGATAACCCGGAGTCGAATTGGAAGGAAAATTTCTATTTTTGAAGTTTAAGTGATAGAAGTTGACCGGAGGTTTGAATTTTGAGTAAATAGTCTCGGAATGATTTTTGGGTGATGCCAACAGCTTGGTATGATGATTTTTGGACGTAGGCGCGCGCCCGAAATTGATTTTGAAGGTCCGTAGAGTAATTTGTGGTAATTCAACGAAAGTGAGAATTTCGGCGATTTCGGCCGATAGGTGAAAATTTTATATCGGGCTCGGAATGGAATTCCGGGAATGACTGTAGGTCCGTTGTGTTATTTGTGACTTGTATGCAAAATTTGGCGTCATTCCGGGTTGAATTGATAGGTTTCGGCACGAGTTTTGATAATTGAAGATTTGAAAATTCATAAGTTTGATTTTGGTTTGATTCGTCGTTTTGGTGTTGTTTTATGTGATTTGAAACCTCGAGCGAGTCCGTGTTAGGTTATATGACTTGTTTGTGTGTTTGGAGGGGGTTCTAGGGGTCGGGTGTGTTTCGGATGGGCTTCGGGTCAACTTTCCCTCATTTTTGCACTGCTGAACCTGTCTTTTGGTTTCCTTCTATGCGATCGCATAGCAATAGTCGTGATCGCATAGTGTTGCTATTGACCCCCCAGTTTTCCTTCAATGCGATCACATCCCATGCTTCGCGATTGCATAGTACAACGTTTGGCAGCAAATAATTTCTTATATGCGATCGCATAAGTTCCTTCGCAATCGCATAGAACCTTTTTTGGCCAATAACATTTTTCCTCTATGCGATCGCATAGTACAAATTGACCAGTGGCCTTTTTCCTTCTATGCGATGGCATCTTCTCGTCCGCAATCGTGTTGAACAAAATACCTGGGCAGACAATTTATATCTTCAAAATCGAAGGCTTCACCATTTTATCACATTTTGACTTCTAGAGCTCGGTTCTTGGCAATTTTTGAGGGGTTTTTCACACAATTCGATTGGTAAGTGTTCTTCAACTATACTTAAATATATTTCATGATTTTATCCTTATTTTCATCATTTAATTTGTGTTTTGAGTTGAGAAAATGTTGGTTTTGAAAGAAAACTTCTAAAATGAAAAATCATGATTTGAGGGATCAAATGATATCGGAATTCGATAAATTTTGTATGGTTGAACTCGTATTGGAATGGGTATTCGAATTTTGTAAAATTTGACGGGTTTCGAGGTGCGGTCCCGGGTCGACTTTTATATTTTTGTAAGATCGAAACCTTATTATTCAGAATAGTTCCTTATACGTTGTATGTGTATTTTGAAGTGGTTTTAGTTGATTTTGAGCCGTCCGGAGGTCTTTCCGCCCGAGAAGTATATTTTAGAGTACCGGGTTGTCGTCTTCAAGGTAAGTATCTTGCCTAACCTTGTGTGGGGGAACTACCCCTTAGGATTGAGTCTTCTATGTTGATTGTAACCCGTGTACGCGAGGTGACGAGTGCGTACTCGGACTTATTTGCAAATAGGTTGGCCTTTTAGGAGTCTTAGGTTCTTATATTCCCTGTGTATGAAGTTGTATTTGTTATATCTGAGTTCCGATTGCTAGTTCATCTCTATCTGCTTAAATTAGAAATTACTTGCTTAGTTTTCCTTTGTTGCTTATTGATCTTAATTGAATTTAACAGAAGACTTTACCTGTTCTATCGTCGTGCCATATCTTCCTTCATAAACTGCCTATTTGACTAAAATTAGCATAATTTCGCCCTATAACTGTTTAGCAGTGATTGGAATATCCATACATTGGTGTCAAGCATGCCCGTGAGTCGTACATTGTGACTTATATTATTTTTACTTAAGTGCTACTTAGGTTGTGTTGATAATCATCCATGTTGATGGTATTTCCTTGGTGTTGCCTATTACTGAACATTTGTTCAAGCTGAGTTTTATTCTGTAAAGTTGATTATTTAGGCGAGATAAGTTATAGCTGTTTTTCTTGCCGGGATGATTGGTTTCTTATTGATGACTTGAATATTGTGAATCGTTGATATATTTATTTTGTTTTCCTATCGTTATATCTTTTCACTTGTGCTTGGTATTGCCTTCAGAGACTACTTCTTATGAGTGAGTTTTTACCAATCTTGTGATTCAAGTCTTTGTATTGATTTGCTCGTCGCACCTTGCATTCTGTCTTTTGTTGCTTTTGCGCCTGTTGTGGCAATGTGTGTTGTTTTCTGTCACATTCTGGTTGTTTTTCTCAGTTGGCTGCATTATACATTTAAATTGGGACTACAAATGAGATTCCGGGAGCTTTTCCCCTCTACTGCATTGCATATTTAAATTGGGACTACATACGATATTTCTGGAGTTTTCCCCTTGTACTGCGTTGCATATTTAGATTGGGACTACGGACGAGATTCCGGGAGCTTTCCCCCTGTACTGCATTGCATATTTAAATTGGGACTACATACGATATTTCTGGAGTTTCCCCCTTGTACTGCGTTGCATATTTAGATTGGGACTACGGACGAGATTCCGGGAGCTTTCCCCCTGTACTGCATTGCATATTTAAATTGGGACTAAGGCTGGTAGGTGGGCCGGACCTGACCCGGGACCCGACCGGACCCGCGGCCCATATGGGCTTGTGGGCTAAACGGGCCGGCCCGTGGCGGGTCCGGTCTAAACAGGCCTGGAGCCCATATGGGGTGGGCCTGGGGGGAGGGACCGCGAGCCTGGGCCAGTTCAAACGGGCCCAACAGCTATTTTTTTTATAAAAAAAAAATTATTTAAAAAATGGCCAACGGCCAGAATTTTAAAATCTAGCCGTTTGGATTTTTAAAAAATAGCTATTTGGCCCCCAAACTTTGTTTTAACCCCAAACTTTTATAATTACACTTTTTCCCTATTCTCAACTATAAATACCTCCTCATTCTTTCATTTTTACTCACAAAATCATCAATCTCTCTCTAATTTTATTCTATAATTGCTTACTTTATTGTTGCAATTTGGGGAAAAATTGTGAAGTTGGTGAATTGAAGTATTCAAGTCTTCAACATTATACAATTTTCAAGAAATTGTTCTTCAATTCGGTAAACTCGTTCCAACTCTTAAGTTTTAATATTATAGTTTTTTTTGTTTAATTTGTTTTCCTTATAATTAATATGGACTTTTCTTTGAAAAAATTGTTTGGTGGTAAGGGAAAAGCTAAAATTGGTGAATCTAGTTGGCAAGCTACTACTGCTCCCCCGGCCCCGGCTACCCGACCTAGACCTGTTACCCGTCCTCCTCCACCTGTTATTCTTGGTAGTGATAACCCTTTTTTTCAATTTACCGATAGTCAATTTATACATGATCTTACACCAGGTTCACAATTAAATGATGAATATATGAATTCTCTTTATGTTATTCCAGAGGAAATTGTTGATTTAGATGAAACACAAGCGGATGTAGATGATACACCTACTAGTCCTGTTGCTAACCAAACTGATGCCCCGGCTGACCCTCCTGTAG
>ML312346.1:0-60341 GCA_005239505.1 Nicotiana paniculata | reverse complement strand
ACTATGACGATCTCAGGTCAAAGGAAACTCTTACATCACATTCTTCAAGAGAATATCGTATTGACAGTTTATGGTAATTCTAACCATTAGGAATTATCCAATGAGTCGGTTCAATGATCATATCTCTATATGCATCATCTATCTATGTGAGTTAGTTAATGATATCAACTAATCTTTATCCCAAAAGACAATCACATAAATATTGATCTAACCGAATTACTAATACCCAAATTAATAATCATACGATCAAGAAAAAATTTAGATTAAATTATAAGAAAATTCACTCTCATTATCATGATCTCCATAATAATGTCAAGTCTCAAAATTTAATCAAGGACCTTATCAAATTAATCAAACAATTAATAATAATAACTATGATAAAAGAATATCAAATGTCATATATACTTTATATCAAATAATGTTCACAAAAATATATTCAAATCATCAAATATGATATTGGATCTAGGGCATAACTATTATATCCCTAACATACCACGCTTACCAGTAGTCATCACCCGTCCTCCCAAACTTTCCCCCTCATTTTCTGCTTCTTTTTGGCTCCTTTTGTCCTAATTTATGTGATGTTTTTTAAGTTTGTTCTAAAAAATATCTTTTGATATTTAAAACTCTTTTTTTAAATTATGTTTCTAAACAAACACCCTCACATAAATTGAGATGGAGGAAATAGTAGTTCCTTTTTGGCATTTTAACACTTTGTATGATCATTAGTTAAACTTAGTAATTTACTCGGGGGTTAGGTTTGCAAACTAATTATACCTGGATAAGATAATGATTGAATTATTTTGTGAATATTTTTTTTTTGGTAGATGTTTGATTTGTCGAAATAAAATGGAAGATATGTGGTATATATAATATATATCTAATTTTATAATAAATAAACTTACATAAATTTTACTTTCAATTTTAACCTTCGAATACTCAAAAGACTTTACGAGAAAAGTTTCGGAAAATATCACTTTTATCTCCTATGTAAAACAATGAATTTTGGGATTAATTATACCCAATGGATCAGATATGAGCGAGTCAAAAACAGGTGCAAAAAAGATGAATTAACCGATCCGGCCATATTTAATCCGAATAGAAAATGGGTTAACCGTGTCATGCCCAAAGCTAAAGAGGTGAGACCTGCACCCGGTACCTCACTTGGCCGAGCATACCAACCTGAGACTGAGGGGCTCTTAACATACAATGTGGTACTTTTGTCGGTTTTTCAATTTTTTCGGTTATTTATCGGATTTTTCTTAAATATGAGATATACATTACGAAACACATATTCTGGCGACTATAATTTCAACATAACACTATCAAACCAATTTCTCTTTGAGAAATTTTTCATTTACCAAGATTCATTGATGATATTTGAATAAAATAGTGATGAATAATTTTAGGACCCAATTAAAAATAGATTATTTTTAACATGAAATAAATTCTTGTACTTAGAAAAAGAAAACTACCAATCAAACTAGAATGTAAAAGCAAATAACTACATTATTATAATAGTGAAGAACTAAACTAAAAGTGCAAACTATTAAAAAAATATACATACGTACATATATATATATATATACACATATACATATGTACACGCACACACACACACACACACACACATATATATATATATGTGTGTGTGTGTGTGTTTGTGTGTGTAATAATAAATTTTAAATAGCTACTTCTATATTTGATTTGGTTCGGTTTTTTGGTTATTATTTTTATTAAAAACAAAACCAAACCAAATTTGGTCAGGTTTTAAAATCGAGACCAAACTAAACCAAACCGAAAAAGTATCGGTTTTTTAGTCGGTTTGGTTCAATTTTTCGGGTTTTTATGAATACCTCTAGCCATAATCATAACCCAAGATGTAATCACATGATATACTTCATAACTCAAGTACTCATAACAATAACTTTTGACCACAATAGCTGCCCAAAAACAAACCCGGTACTGGTAACAGATCTCACATCAAATAAAACCTTGTTCTGAAACTTGGTGAACTCCCAATGATGAAAGAAACACGTAGAAACTCGCAACCACCCATCAGATCAACAAGCCATGGGGATTACTCGCCGATAGTAACCATTGCCAAATTCTAAGCTGACTCGTGACGTCATCTCATCCCCAAACATACCTCAATCAATTCTGATAATACTTGTTACGATCAAAAATCCAACTAGTCGTGATGTCACCTAACCTAAACCCGCTGGGTAAGCCAATTAACAACTATCCAATTTAATAAGACTTATTAAGAGAAGAAAATGATAATACAAGAATTTTTCCAAGGACTGGTAGTACAAATCATGAGCTTCTAAGGTTGAAATTTACAAAGTTGGTATGAAATAATATATCATCTATTCGAAATGTACATAAACATACTTTTAATAATCTAAAACTACCATGAACAAGAGGCAGCTACCACCGGAATGTAAGTACATATTCAAATCCAGCTCCCATCGAACACAACAACATCAGCAGCCAATATCTGCACGCAAGGTGCAGAAATATAGTATGAGTACAACCGACCCCATGTACTCAGTAAGTAACAAACCTAACCTTAGGTTGAAAGTAGTGATTAGCTAGAACAAAGGTCGGTTATAACGCCAATCGCCAACAACAGTTCATAACAACGTAAAGCAAGTAATAAAAGGAGTAACTCAGAGATAAAATGCTCAGATTTTCATAGTTTTCCGAAAATAGTTTGCTTTTCAAGTATATCAGCAAATCCAACTCCTTTACCAAAATCGTCGAAAATACGAGTAAGTTTAAAAACTGTGAGTTTTTACCAAAATCCTTTCAGCAATAAATATGATGTTTCATTTTTCTTTCAGATAAAAAGTGTAAAATACCTCTCTATGCCCATATGTCAAGATGTGTAAGAAGTCATGAATGACGTGATACTATACAACATGAGAAAAAATGCATCTCTATGCATGTATGTCAAGTGGGCATGCCAAATGCGATGCAAATCAGTGATAAAGACCATATGCATACTCTGAGAGTATCAATTCACTCAGTCCTCCAATCACTCAGTTCTCTCATTCACTCAGTCCTCCCGGTCATTCAGTCCTCCCGGTCATTCAGTCCTCCCAGTTACTCAGTCCTCCAAATCACTCGGCACTCGCACTAAGTAGGTACCTGCGCTCACTGGGGGTGTGTACAGACTCTGGATGGGATCCTTCATCCCAAGCGCTATAATCGGCACGAAAAACTCATGTGCCAATATCAGAATCCACACGGACAACTCACGTGCTATAGTATCAATATCAAAATCCGCACGGACAACTCACGTGCTGCACAGACAACTCACGTGCTATAGTATCAATATCCTCACAATCAAGCCATCGGGCTCACTCAGTCATCAATCTCTGTAGTCTCTTAGGCTCTTAATGACATGAAAAATAAGCCCAAAAATAATGGTGTGATGTATCAATGAATGGTAACAGAGACTGAGATATATGCATACAAATACGTATGGCTGAGTATGTAATGCAATGAAAGCAGATAGCTCAACAGCAGAAATAACCTCGGTGGGTCTCAAGAGAATAAGCATGTAGCCTAGACATGGTTTCCAACATTCACAGCTCAAGATCTCAGGTACTTAGAAATTTCATGGTAACTACACAGTACCACAGAAATAACGGAATTACAATTTACACGGTGCACACCCACATGCCCGTCACCTAACATGTGCATCACCTCAAAACTAATAACATAACACGTAATTTGAGGTTTCATACCCTCAACACCAAGTTGTGAAGTGTTACTTACCTCGAACGAGCCAATCCCAATACTGAGCAAGCCAAACAATGCTTCAAAAATGACATCTCGCACGTTCCGACCTCCGAACGACTCGAAACTAACCAAAAACAACTCAAATACATCAAACAATGCTAAAAGAACCAATCCCAGTCGAAAAAGATCAAATCTTGAATCAAAGCCATAATCCGATATCAAAAAGTCAACTTCTGGTCAAACTTATTATCTTTCCAAACCTTCAAATTTCTAATTTTCGCCAATTTGTGCCGAAACCTTCTAGAAACATCCAAAATCAAATCCGAGCATATTCCCGAGTCCAAAAATACCATTCGAACCTATCGGAACCATCAAAACTCTGTTCTGGGGTCAAATTCACAAGAAGTCAAACTTGGTCAACTCTTCCAACTTAAAGCTTCAACAATGAAATTTATTCTTCCAAATCGATTCTGAATAACCTGAAAATCAAAAGCGATGATTCACATAAGTCATAATACATAATACAGAGATACTCATGCCCGCAAACTACCGAGCGAAGTGCAAATTCTCAAAATGACTTATCGGGTCATTACATTCCCCCCACTTAAACATACATTCGTCCTCAAATGTGCCAAGAGTTGTTCCCAAAGCCATCAAACCACTGTATAACCTTACCATACACATACCCGAGGGTGATCCCACGTTGCCCTATACCATATAGGTCTGATAAAATAACATAACTGAGATTTCCTAATTCAACCTAGCCTATAAGCCTTAGAATCCAATTTCCAACATCTGGAATTTTCTATAAGATCGGGATCTCGCATCTACACACTGTATAAGTCTGAACAAGATGTATCAAGCCATATCCATAATCCAAGATGTAATCACATGATATACAACATAACTCAAAATACCCATAGCAAAATCTCAAATCACAGTAGCTGCCCAAAACAACCCAACTCCGGTAATAAACCTCATATCAAACAAAACTTCGTTCTAGAACCTTGATACACTGTTGATAATAAAAGAAAATGCAGAAACTCATAACCATTCATAAGATGAACAAGTCATGGAGCTCCCTCTCCTTCGACAAGGACCATAGCAATTTCTAAGCCGACTTCCAATATTATCCTTCCAAATATACCGTAATCAAATCCGATAGCACCCATCCTTGATCCGACGATTTCATCTTACCAAATACCAACTACCTGTAACGACCCGACCGGTCGTTTCGAGAGTTAGAGCCCTAATCCCCTATTAACTGCTTCCCATGTATTTATTTCTGCTATTTCGTCTTGCTAGGAGGGTTCGTGTTGGATTTCAGAGTGAATTGAGATACTTAGTCTCTTAATTGGAAGCTTTTAGTTGGAAAAGTCGACCGAATGTTGACTTGTGTATAACAATATTGGATTTGATTTTTGATGGTTCCGTTTGCTTAAATATGTGAGTTTGGACTTAAGAGCGCGTCCGAAACGTGATTTAGAGGTCCGTAGTAGAATTAGGCTGGAATTGGCGAAAGTTGGAATTTTGGCGATTTTTGTCGGCAGTGGAAATTTTGATATCAGGTTCGGAATGGAATTCAAGAAACTGGAGTAGGTTCGTAGTGTCATTTGAGACTTGTTGTAAAATTTGAGGTCATTCGGATAAGATTTGATAAGTTTCGACGTCGTTTGTAGAATTTGGAAATTTCAAAGTTCATTAGACTTGAATTCGTGTATAATTCATGTTTTTGATGTTGTTTGATGTGGTTTGAAGGCTCGACTAAGTTTGGATGGTGTTTTAGGTTCATCTGGTATGTTTGGTTGAGGTCCTGGGGGCCTCAGGTGAGTTTCAGGTGCTTAACAGGTTGAATTAAGACTTGGGAAATTGCTAGTGTTGTTGTATCTGGTGTAACCGCACCTACGCACTTTGGGCCACAGGTGCGGAGCTGCAAAAGCGGCTATGGAACCGCAGATGCCGATATGGTCCTTGTCAGCTGGGATCGCAGGTGCGGTGAAGGGTGCACAAAAGCGGAAGCATAGGAGCGGTTGGGGGACCGCAGGAACGAGCTCGCGGGTGCGGCCTTGTGCTCGCAGATGCGGTCCCAACACATTTAAGTTGATTTCACACCTGCGATGGTTCTTCCGCAGGTGCGGGACCAGAAAAACGGTCCTGGGATCGCAAAAGCAGAAATCGCTAGGGAGAAAAGGGATTTTCGAGGGTTTGAAGTTCATATCAGAAAATTCAATTTGGTGCTCGGTGGAAGGAAAATTTTAGAGAGATTTTCAGAGGAAGTCATTGGGTAATGAATATTAACTCCTTTATGATTATCTCCCACTAATCTATGCTTGAACTCATCATTTAATTTCGGATTTAGGGTGAAAATTGGGAAAATTTGAGAAAAGTTCTTAGGCTGAATTTTGGGGTTTTGATCAAGATTTCTGTATCGAATTTGAGTAATTTTGGTATGAGTGAGATCGTGAGTGAATGGGTGTTCATATTTGGTAATTTTTACCCGATTCCGAGACGTGGGCCCGAGGAAACATTTTGAGCCATTTTCCAATTTCTTACTTTAACTTTGATTCTGTTCGTTAGAGTAGTTTCTTGTAGTTGTGTTTAATGTTATGTAATTGGTTTTAATTAGATTTGGGCCATTCGGAGTCAGATACTCATGGAAAGAGCGTAATTTCGGATTGTTTTGAGCTTGGTTCGAGGTAAGTGGCTTGCCTAACCTGGTGTGGGGGAAATCCCCTTAGGATTTGGTATTTTTTATTTTGGTATGAGCGCCGTGTACATGAAATGACAAGTACGTACACGAGCTAATTGTTGTAAAAATCCAATTTTCACTAAATAATAACCTATTTTCCTCTCTTATTTGAACTTACTAGCATGTATAGTATCTTGTTAGACTAAAAAAGCATGCCTACTTGCCTTAACTGTTTACTTGAACTACGTGCAACATGTTTAGTGGCTTTTCCTATCTTGCTTGACTTGTACTTAGGATAAATTGTAATACTCCGTACCATGATTATTGAATCTTGTTGTTTGGCTGCATATTTATTTTGGGACTACAGAACGTTATTCCGGGAGATCCCCCTTGTCTTGCATATTTACATTAGGACTATAGAACGTTATTTCGGGAGATTCCCCCTGTCTTGAATATTTACTTTGGGACTACGGAATGGTATTTCGGGAGATCCCCCTGCAATTTTATATTTGGGACTACAAAACGGTATCCCGGGAGATCCCCCTGCACATTTACATTTGGGACTATGAGACGGTATCTCGGGAGATCCCCTGTTGGAGTGTTGTGTTCCGAGCTGTTGTTTTTCCATGATTCTTTCCTTGTTACATTTCAGTCCTTATTACTGCGATATTTACTTTTGCTATGCTTTATTTTATGTATATGTTCTGGTAGGGCCCTGACCTGACCTCGTCATTACTCGACCGAGGTTAGGCTTGGCACTTACTAGGTACTATTGTGGTGTACTCATGCTCTTCCTGCACATGTTTTTTGTGTGCAGATCCAGGTACATCTTATTCGCCTCATCATTAGTGCAGTCGTTGCAGCTTACCAGAGACTTCAAGGTATATCTGCTCGTGCCCGCAGATCCTCGGAGTACCCCTCTATACCTTATATTGTTTTCCTTCCTTTATCCATTTAAACACTATGTATAGTAGATAGTTAGACAGAATTCCTTAGAGCTTGTGACTCATGATTTATCGGGTTTTGGGAGTACTATGTATATTCGATGGCTGGTTTGCTTGTACATGCCGTGTGGCATCCTTTTCAGTACATTATATCTATTGAAGTTAATTGTAATTGTTTCTTTACTTCCATTATCTCAATTATATTAGGCTTACCTAGTCGTAGTGACTAGGTGCCGTCACGACGTGTACGGAGGAAGAAATGGGTCATGACAAGTTGGTATCAGAGCTCTAGGTTCATAGGTGTGGTGAGTCACAAGGCGGTCTATTAGATTCTAACGGATCGGTACGGAGACGCCTGTACTTATCTTTGGGAAGTACGCAACTGTTAAGAACAATCACACTTCTTTGATTTCCTTATAGTGCGAGTTATTGACATCAAATTCTAAAATTATATATACTATTCTTTCTCACAGATGGTGAGGACCCGTACCGGGAGATCCGATGATCAGGCACCCGAGCCCCTTGCCAGAGTTGCTAAAGGCCGAAGCCGGGGTAGAGGACAACCACGCGGTGCCGCTAGAGCACCTGCGCGAGCTGCAACAGAAGAGTCCCCAGCAGCTCCAGCTGGAGGACAGACACCGGAGGTTCCCATTGCTGCTCCAGCCCTCCAGGAGACTCTAGCCCAGTTCATGAGCATGTTCAGCACTTTAGCTCAGGCTGGATTGATCCCGATAGCTCCCGCCACATCTCAGGCCGGGGGAGGGGCACAAACTTCTGTAGGTACTCCTGAGTAGAGGGTCCAGGTTGATCAGGCCCCAGATTTTATTTCTATGCCACCCGTGGCTCCGGTTCAGCATGAGACCAGGGTAGCTTCTTCTGAGGCAGAGCAGCTTAAACTTGAGAGGTACAAGAAGTACCACCCACCTACTTTTAGCGGATTAGCTTCAGAGGATGCTCAAGATTTTCTTGAGGAGTTTCATCGTATTCTCTGCACTATGGGAATAGCGGAGACGTGTGGGGTTTCTTTTACCTCCTTCCAGCTGAGAGGAGTAGCCTATCAGTGGTGGTATGCCTATGAGCTGAGTAGTCCGGACGAGGCAGCCTCACTCACTTGGACTCAGTTCTCAGATATGCTTTAGCCTGAGTATGTCCTTTAGAGCCTCACGGATACTTGGTGTGCGGAGTTTGGGCTACTGAGCCAGGGTTCTATGACTATGTCGGAGTATGCAGTCCGTTTCAATGAGTTGGCTCGACATGCACCGACTTTGGTTGCTACAGTTAGGGAGAGGGTTTGTCGCTTCATTGAGGGACTCCACCCCAGTATCAGGACTAGTATGGCCAAGAAGTTGGAGATGGATATCTCTTATCAGCAGGTCGTGAGCATTGCCAGGAGAGTGGAGGGCATGTTTGCTCGGGAAAAAGCGGAGAGAGAGGCAGAGAGGTCTCGAGGGACTGGTCATTATGCAGGACCTCGTGCCCCAGCAGCTCATCATGGTAGGGGTTTTGTGAGTCGCCCTGTTCATTCAGCTCTTCCAGCTACAAGTGATGTTCTAGTTCCTTCCAGGCCTCAAGAGCCTTATTATGCACTACCAATATCTAGTGTGCCTCCTGCTCGTGGTGCTATTAGCAACCAGTCCAGCAGGCCAGGCCCGAGCTATTCACAGTCGCCGCGTCCTCCGAGGTTTATTTTGAGTGTGGTGTCATATGGTGAGGGATTTCCCCAGACATAGGAGGGGTGCGCCTCCACAGACTTCTCAGCCACCACGTGCTCTACCAGTTCCTCCGACCATACTTCCAGCACCAACTACAGCCCCACCTACTCAGCCAGCTCGAGGTGGAGGTCGAGGTCGGCCTAGAGGGGGAGGCCAGGGCATGTATTATGTCCTTCTAGCTCGTTCAAGGCAGTTTCTTCCGACTCTGTCATTACATGTATTGTTCTAGTCTGTCATTGAGATGCGTCAGTATTATTTGACCCAGGCTCTACGTATTCCTATGTGTCCTCTTGTTTTGCTCCACATTTGGGGGTATCTAGGGATTCTTTGAGTTCCCCTATTTATGTATCTACTCCTGTGGGATATTATCTTATTATGGACCGCGTATATCGGTTGTGTTTGATTGCTCTTAGTGGTTTTGAGACCAGAGCTGATTTATTATTGCTCAGCATGGTAGATTTTGATGTTATCTTGGGCATGGACTGATTGTCGCCCCATTAAGCTGTTGTTGATTGTCACTCTAAGACCGTGATGCTGGCTATGCCAGGCTTACCGTGATTAGAGTGGAGAGGTACCTTAGAGTATACTCCCTGCAGGGTTATTTCATTTCTTAAGGCTCAGCGAATGGTTAAGAAGGGGTGTGATGCGTATTTAGCTTACGCCAGAGATGTCAATATTGACACCCCTACAGTTGAGTAAGTTCCAGTAGTGAGGGACTTCCATGATGTGTTTCCAGCTGATCTTCTGGGCATGCCGCCTGACAGAGATATTGGATTTGGCATTGAGTTATTGTCGGGGACTCAACCCATCTCTATTCCTCCATACCGTATGGCTCCTCCTGAGTTGAAGGATTTGAAGGAGCAGTTACAAGAATTGCTCGATAAGGGATTCATTCGGCCCTGTGTGTCACCTTGGGGTGCTCTGGTCTTGTTTGTGAAGAAAAAGGATGGTTCTATGCATATGTATATTTACTATCGCCAGCTGAATAAGGTTACAGTGAAGAACAAGTACCCATTGCCTCACATTGATGGTTTATTTGATCAATTGGCAGGGTGCCAGAGTGTTTTCCAAGATTGACTTGCATTCAGGCTATCATCAGTTGAAGATTCAGGACCGGAATATCCCGGAGACTACTTTTAGGACCAGATATGGTCACTATGACTTTCTTGTCATGACTTTTGGGCTGACCAATGCCCCAGTAGCCTTTATGCATTTTATGCACAGTGTGTTCCAGCCTTATCTTGACTCCTTCGTCATTGTGTTTATTGACGACATCCTAGTGTATTCCTGGACTCAGGAAGGTCATGAGCAGCACCTGAGGACTGTGCTTCTGACTTTGGGGGAGAAGAGGTTGTATGCAAAATTTTGTAAGTGTGAGTTTTGGCTTGACTCATTGCCATTCTTGGGTCACGTAGTATCGAGTGATGGGATCAAGGTAGATCCAAAGAAGGTGGAGGCAGTGCAGAGTTGGCCTAGACCTTCATCAGCTACAAAGATCCGCACTTCCTTGATTTGGCGGGGTATTCTTGTCGCTTTGTAGAGGGGTTTTCATCTATTGTAGCACCTATGACCAGGATGACCCAGAAGGCTGCTCCGTTCAGGTGGACAGAAAGAGTGTGAGGAGAGCTTTCAGAATCTCACGACAACTTTGACTACAGCCCCCGTATTGGTATTGCCTACAAGTTCGGGATCTTACATAGTCTATTGTGATGCTTCGCGGATTGGTCTTGGCGCAGTGTTGATGCAGGACAGTAGGGTGATTGCCTACGCATCTAGATAGTTGAAGGTGCATGAAAAGAATTATTCTGTCCACAATCTTGAGTTAGCAGCTATTGTTCATGCCTTGAAGATCTGGCGCCATTATTTGTACGGTGTTCCTTGTGAGATCTACATTCATCACCAGAGTTTGCAACACCTGTTCAAGCAAAAGAATCTTAATTTGCCTCAGCAGAGGTGGTTGGAGCTACTTAAGGATTATGACATCACTATTTTGTACCACCCGGGAAAGGCCAATGTAGTGGCCGATGCTCTGAGTCGCCGGGCGGAGAGTTTGGGGAGTTTGGCATATCTTCCAGCAGCAGAGAGGCCCTTAGCATTGGATGTCAGGCCTTAGCCAGCCAGTTTGTGAGGCTGGATATTTTGGATCCTACCCAAGTGTTGTCTTGCGTGGTCTCTCGGTCCTCTCTTTGTGACCGTATCAGGGAGTGTCAGTATGATGACCCCTATCTGCTCGTCCTTCAGGACATGGATCAGCGAGGTGATGCTAGAGATGTGACTATTGGTGATGATGGCGTGATGAGGATGCAGGGCCGTATATGTGTGCCCAATGTGGATGGGCTTTGAGAGTTGATTCTTGAGGAGGCCCACAAATCGCAGTATTCCATTCATCTGGGTGCCGCGAAGATGTACCAGGATTTGAGATAGCACTATTGGTGGAGGAGGATGAAGAAGGATAGAGTTGGGTTTGTAGCTAGATGTATCAACTGTCAGCAGGTTAAGTATGAACACCAGAGACCGGGTGGATTGCTTCGGAGGTTAGAGATCCAAGAGTGGAAGTGGGAGCGGATCACCACGGATTTCGTAGTTGGTCTCTCACGTACTTCAAGGAAGTTCGATGCAATTTGGGTGATTGTGGATCGGCTGACCAAGTCATCTCATTTCATCCCAGTGATGACTACTTACTCTTCAGAGAGCTTGGCTGATATTTACATAAGAGAGATTGTCTGCCTTCATGGTGTCCCAGTTTCCATCATTTCAGACAGAGGCACACAATTTACATCATTGTTCTGGAGAGCGTACAGCAGGATTTGGGCACTAGGGTAGAGCTGCGCACAACATTTCACCCTCAGATGGACGGGCAACCTGAGCGCACAATTCAGATTCTAGAGGATATGCTCCGTGCTTGTGTGATGTATTTTGGAGGGTCATGGGACAAGTTCTTGCCACTTGTGGAGTTTGCCTACAACAACAGTTATCAGTACAACATTTAGATGGCACCGCATGAGGCTCTTTATAGTAGTTGGTGTCGGTCTCCAGTGGGTTGGCTTGAGTCGGGCGAGGCTCGATTGTTGGGTACATACTTGGTCCAGGATGCCCTAGATAAGGTGAAAGTGATTCGGGATAGACTTCGCACAACCCAATACAGACAAAAGAGTTATGCAGATCGGAAGGTTTGTGATTTAGCATTGATGGTTGGAGAGCGGGTCTTGCTTCAGGTATCGCCTATGAAGGGCGTCATGAAGTTCGGGAAGAAGGGCAAGCTGAGCCAGAGGTACATTGGTCCTTTTTAGATATTGCAGCGTGTTGGGGAGGTTTTCTATGAGATTGCTCTACCTCCCAGCCTAGCAGGAGTTCATCCGGTATTCCATGATTCTATGCTCGGGAAGTATCACGGTGGTCTGGCTCATGTATTGAACTTTAGTTAAGTCTAGTTGGACAAGGATCTATCTTATATTGAGGAGCCAGTGGCTATCTTGGACAGGCAAGTCAAAAATCTAAGGTCAAAGAGCATTGCTTCAGTAAAGGTTCAGTGGAGGGATCAGTCGGACGAGGAGGCAACTTGGGAGACTGAGCAGGATATGCGCAGCCGTTAACTTAACATCTTTGCATAACTTCAAGTATTTCTCTATGCTCGTTCGAGGAAGAATGATTGTTTTAAGAGGGGACCCGTCCGGTTGTTTTGAGAGTTATAGCCCTGATCCCCTATCAATTGTTCCCATGTATTTATTTCGGCTATTTCATCTTGCCGGGAGGGTTCGCGGGTGCGGCCAAGTGCTCGCAAATGCGGTCCTAGCTCATTTAAGTTGGTTTCGCACCTGCGATGGCTCTTCAGCAGGTGCGGGACCACTGAAGCGAAAATCACTGGGAAGAAAAGGGATTTTCGAGGGTTTGAAGTTCATATCACAAAATTCAATTTGGAGCTCGGTGGAAGGCGAAATTTAGAGAGATTTTCAGAGGAAGTCATTGGGTAATGAATCCTAACTCCTTTATGATTATATCCCACTAACTATGCTTGAACTCACCATTTAATTTCGGATTTGGGGTGAAAATTTGGAAAATTTTGAGAAAAGTTCTTAGGCCGAATTTTGGGGGTTTGATCAAGAGTTCTGTATCGGATTTGAGTAATTTTGGTACGAGTGATATCATGAGTGAATGGGTGTTCATATTTGGTAATTTTTACCCGATTCCGAGATGTGGGCCCGAGGAGACTTTTTGAGCGATTTTCCAATTTCTCGATTTAACTTTGATCGTTGATTAGAATAGTTTCTTGTAGTTGTATTTATCTATGTAAATGGTTTTGATTAGATTTGGGCCATTCGGATTCAGATACTCATGGCAAGAGCGTAATTTCAGATTGATTTGAGCTTGGTTCGAGGTAAGTGGCTTGCCTAACCTTGTGTGGGGGAACTCCCCTTCGGATTTGGTATTTTTATTTTGATATATGGGCGCCGTGTACGTGAGGTGACGAGTATATACACGGGCTAATTGTTGTAAAAATCTGATTTTCACTAAATAGTAACATGTTTTTCTCTCTTATTCAACTTATTAGCATGTAAAGCATCTTGTTAGACTAAGAAATCATGCCTACTTGCCTTAACTATTTACTTTGACTACGTACAACATGTTTAGTGGCTTTACCTGTCTTCCTTGACTTGTACTTAGGATAAATTGTAATACTCTGTGCCATAATTATTGAATCTTGTTGTTTGGCTGCATATTTATTTTGGGAGTACAGAACGTTATTCCGGGAGATCCCCCCTGTCTTGCATATTTACTTTGGGACTACAGAACGTTATTCCGGGAGATCCCCCTGTCTTGCATATTTACTTTGGGACTACGGAACGGTATTCTAGGATATCTCCTTGCACCTTTATATTTGGGACCACAGAATGGTATTTCGGGAGATCCCCCTACACATTTACATTTGGGACTACGAGACGGTATCTCGGGAGATCCCCTGTTGAATTGTTGTGTTCCGAGCTGTTATTTTTCCATGATTCTTTCCTTGTTACATTTTAGTCCTTATTACTGCGATATTTACTTTTGCTCTGCTTTGTTTTATATATATGTTCCGGTAGGGCCCTGACCTGACCACGTCTCTACTCGACCAAGGTTAGGCTTGACACTTACTGGGTACCATTGTGGTGTACTCATTCCCTTCCTGCATATGTTTTTCGTCTGCAGATCCAGGTACATCTTATCCGCCTCATCATCAGTGCAGTCGTTGCAGCTTACCAGAGACTTCAAGGTATATCTTCCCATGCCCGCAGATCCTCGGAGTACCCCCTATCCCTTATAGTGTTTCCCCTCTTTTATCTATTTAGACACTATGTATAAGAGACAGTTAGACATAATTTCTTAGAGTGTGACTCGTAATTTACCGGGTTTTGGGAGTACTATGTATATTCGATGGCTGGTTTTCTTGTACATGCCGAGTGGCATCCTTATCAGTACATTATATCTATTGAAGTTAGTTGTAATTGTTGCTTTACTTCTATTATTTCGATTTTATTAGGCTTACCTAGTCGTAGAGACTAGGTGCCGTCACGCCGTTTACGGAGGGAGAAATGGGTTGTGACACTACCCCTATTGACAGGCAACACCAATACTATCTAGAGCCACAAACCGTGCAATCTATGCACCCATACACAATAATTTAAATGTACTCAAACATGGAAATGACTCAAACGAGAGAACCATCATGCAAGTTAAACAAGTACACCCACAACCGAAATGCTACAAGCCCATCATACCTAGTAGAACCAAGACACACGAATCTAACACAAAGGATTGTATCTCAACATAACCCCGCTGCAATGCGTGACCCCATCCAAACACTAGTCCGCATGAAATACCTCAGCCACTATACTCAAAATCAATAACCACGCGCAATTAGACATCAAGTACCCCAAGTGCATGACCATAACCATAGAAGAACCAATAAAACAATACTACAGACCGGAAAGAACAGCATCCAATGCGCAATCAATCGTGCATCAGCCAAATAGCAATATCGCTCAAATTCCGCTATAAGGCCCTAACAGAACCGCACTATGTGTGAATATAACCAACAAATCACAACCCCTTGTAACATAGAAGAGTAACTCACGAAACATATCGGAACATGAATAATCTCAACACCAACCGAATGGCACATCCCACAACAGTATCAGTATGGAGTTAACCAATTCGACCCGGTGTAGAATACACATCCTCATTATCTTACCAACGGGCCCTAGATCAACTATGGTCATCAACAAATAGATAAATAACCATATGAAGGTCCACAATGGCTGAATCATAACACTTAATATCATTTGGATAGCTCTGGCCACAACTTCACAGTCCACAACCACAAAACAATCTGCTTCTAAGAACTCCCAGTCTCCAAATCCATAGAACACACGAACCACTATATATTGATCCCAAGTCCACCGCCCGAATGTCTAACACATCTCTCATACACGATCATCCCATGAGGAATACTTCTATAATTCTTCCGTGCCACACAGCCCAAATCCGAATATCAGCGGTAGATCAACTCGGCGAGCACCACAATACCAATAAAGCATCCATAAGTCAAAACACAATGAGCCTTCTGAAATACGCACCCTTCTCTAGTAATACCAAGTAGAATATCATTCACCTAGTCATCTGAGACCGTCCATGCTGCCTAAGAATTTATGCCCTTCCTTTGAAAACTGACCCGTGACCTTGCACCTGCAAATCTCGATCCCACACAACACACTACATCAATCATATCATCACAAGAAAGCACGAGAATATCATAATCAACTCTGACTCACAAGCAAGCTACATATTCAATTAGCTAGGAACCTTCTATTTGATCTCATCCCAGAGAAAATACCAACACATAACATGCTCCTGATGACATCAGAAGATATACACCTCGAACCGTCGTAGAAACCATTGAGAACAGTTTGAAAATCCATTTGTACATAACCAAGCCATCAGAATTCAGTATCTCTAACTCAACCAAGCCGCGCAGGTCGCCAAACCCAAGATTATTGCTACAAACACCTGTAGAGACTCACCACATCATAGGTACCATAAGAACTAATCATATCCATTATTGTGCTGATCCATCTTACTACCAAGTTGTCCTATTTCTCCGAGTTCCTTCCAAATTGCCTTCAAATTGATACTTCTCCTTTCTAGAACACTACGATCCTTAACCAAAACTCACCCCACAACTCTAGCATAAAACCACCCCGTCCTAAGGCCTATAAGCCGCTGAATTCTCTATCCAGCACCCAAAAGTACCACAACCAAGATACCCACTCTGAAGAGACTTTCTGCTAATCTAAAACCGTTTACTTCAACTTCCTAATACTAAAATTTAGAATCCATAAGGATATAGAAGTACCGCGAGTCTCGACACCATCTAATGCAAATATCAGATCCTAGCGATATACCAATCCAAAATTCTCAATTACTACATATAAATCTTGAATCCATTATAACCATTCTCGAGAGTCATCCACTCTGCTCAAATCTCAATTGCACCGCCCCAAACGGGAAAAACGACTTGTGCATCATTAGCATGACGACCCGAAAAGGAAAAAAATATGGGAAGTATATCCTAAATGTCATGTATCCTCTCGAAGGTAGGTATGGATGTCATCATACCGATCCACAAGACTCTACTAGACACTTTCTCATGACTTATAGAACCTATGAACCTAGAGTTCTGATACCACCTTGTCACTACCCAAAATCCAACTAGTCGTGATGACACCTAACCTAACCCGCTAGGTAAGCGAATTAACAACTATCCAATTTTATAAGACTTATTAAGAGAAGAAAATGATAATAAAAAAATTTAATACAAGAATTTTCCCAAGGACTGGTAGTACAAATCATGAGCTTCTAAGATTCGAATTTACAAAGCTGGTATGAAATAATAAATCATCTATTCGAAATGTACATAAACAGATTTTTAATAATCTAAGGCTACCATGAACAAGATGCAGCTACCACCATAATGCAGGTACATCTTCAAATCCAGCTCCCAACGAACACAGCAACATCAGCAGCCAACATCTGCATGCAAGGTGCAGAAGTGTAGTATGAGTACAACCGACCCCATGTACTCAGTAAGTAACAAACCTAACCTTAGGTTGAAAGTAATGACAAGCTAGAACAATGGTCAGGTCCAACACCAATAGTCAATAACATTTCATAATAACGGAAAGCAAGTAATAAAAGGAGTAACTTAGAGACAAAATGCTCAGCTTTTCATAGTTTTTTCGAAAAGAGTTCCGCTTTTCAAGTATATCAGCAAGAAACCAACTCCTTTACCGAAATCGTCGAAAATACGAGTAAAAATCCTTTTAACAATAAATATGATTTATCATTTTCCTTTCAGATAGCAAGTGTAAAATACCTCTCTATGCCCATATTTGAAGATGTGTGAGAAGTCATTATTGACGTGATACTATACAGCATGAGGAAAAATGCATCTTTATGCTTGTATGTCAAGTGTGCATGGAAAATGCGATACAAATCATTGATAAAGTTCATATGCATACTCTTAGAGTATCAATTCACTCAGTCCTCCCAGTCACTCAGTCCTATCATTCACTCAATCCTCCTAGTCACTCAGTCTTCTCAGTCAATTAGTCCTCACAGTCACTTACTCCTCCCAATCACTTGGCACTCGGCACTTGCACTTAGTAGGTACTTGCGCTCACTAGGGGTGTGTACAGACTCCGGAGGGGATCCATCAACCCAAGCGCTATAATCGGCACAGACAACTCACGTGCTATAGTATCAATATCAGGATCCATACGGACAACTCACGTGTTGCACTGACAACTCACATGATATAGTATCAATATCAGAATCTGCACGGACAACTCACGTGCTATAGTATGAATATCCTCACAATCAGGCAATCAACCTCACTCAGTCATCAATCTCTCCAGTCTCTTGAGATCTCAATGATATGAAAAATCAGCCCAAAAATAATGATGTGATGTAGCAATAAATGGTAACAGAGACTGAGATATGATATGCATATGAATGTGTATGACTGAGTATGTAATGCAATGAAAGCAGATAGCTCAACAGAAGAAATTACCTCGGTGGATCTCAACAAAATAATCATGTAGCCTAGACATGGTTTCTAACATGGATCACAGCTCAAGAGCTCAAGTACTTCGAAATTTCATGGTTACATATAAAACCAGGTAACTACACAGTACCACAAAAATAACATAATTACAATTTATACGGTGCACACCCACACGCCCGTCACCTAGTATGTATGTCACCTCAGCACCACTCACATAACACGTAATTTGGGGTTTCATACCCTTATCATCAATTTTAGAAGTGTTACTTACCTCGAACGAGCCAATCCCAATACTGAGCAAGCCAAACGATGCTCCAAAAATGCCATCTCGTGCGTTCCAACCTCCGAACGACTCGAAACTAACCAAAAACAACTCAAATACACCAAATAGTGCTAAAGGAACCAATCCCAATAGAAAAAGATCAAATCTTGAATCAAAAGCCCAAAATCGGCCTGAAAGTCAAACTAGAGCCCGGGCCTCAGAACCAGACAAAACTCAAAATATTTGTCAACCCAATCAATTACGAGTCCAACCATACAGTTTCACTCAAATCCTACTCCAAATCGTTGTTCAAAACTCGAAAATTCAATTTATGAAGTTTTTGACAAAAACCTAAATTTCCTCTTTAAATTCATCATCCAATTGCTAAAAATGAAGATAGATTCATGAAATGTAATCAAAACCGAGGGTAGAATACTTACCATAATTCTTGTGATGAAAATTGCTCCAACAATCGCTCCATTCCGAAGTCGATAGCTCAATATGTGATAAAAATGACCAACCCTCGAATTTAAAGCATTGTGTCCAGCGATTTCCGCATTTGCGGACAGTAGGCCGCATCTGCGACCTTCGCTTCTGAGATGAGAACTCCGCTTCTGCGAAAATGGCCTTGTCCAGCAATCCCCGCACCTGCGGTATCAAACTCCGCTTCTGCGAAGACTTTCGCACCTGCGCTTCCAATTCCTCGCACCTACGCATCCGCACCCGTGCTCATTTCTCCACTTGTGCGATCTTCCTCACCCAACCTCGTCTCTCTTCTGCGACTCTCTAACGCTTCTGAGGTCATCGCACCTGTGCAAACCAGCCGCATGTGCGATCACACCAGATTTGCCACCAGCTGCTTGGCCAAAAATGATCCAAAAAAATCTGAACCTTGTCGAAACTCACCCAAGCCCCTCGAGATCACGTCCGAACATGCCATCAAGTTCCATAACATAATACGGACCTACTCGAGGCCTGAAATCACGCATAACAACATCGAAACGACGAATCGCACCTCAAATCGAACTTAAAGAACTTTGAACTTTCAACTTCCAAAACTCGCGCCGAAACATACCAAATCAATTCGAAATTAACCCAAATTTTGCACAAAAGTCCCAAATGAAAAAATGAAACTATTCCAATTCCCGAAATCATAATCCATATCCGATATCAAAAATTCAACTTCCGGTCAAACTTATGAACTTTCCAAACCTTCAAATTTCCAATTTTTGCGAATTTGTGTCGAAACCTTCTAGAAATATCCAAAAGCAAATCCGAGCATACGCCCGAGTCCAAAATCACCATCCGGACCTATTAGAACCATCAAAACTCCATTTCGGGGTCAAAATCAGAAGAAGTCAAACTTGGTCAACTCTTCCAACTTAAAGCTTCAACAATGAAATTCATTCTTCCAAATCGATTCCTAATAACCTAAAAACCAAAAGCGACGATTCGCATAAGTCATAATATATCATAAAGAGATACTCATGCCCGCAAACTACCTAGCAAAGTGTAAATGCTCAAAACAAACGGTCGGTTTATTACAATACTCATCCCAGATTCCATGATCTCATATTGTTTGGTACAACTGCTTGACCCCCCTCAATACTACCTAGAGTCACATATCATGCAATCCATGCACCAAACAAGAAATAAATCGGATGTACCCAATGGTGGAAAGAGAATCAAATGCGAGAATCGTCCCACAAACTCAATAGATACCACCACAAGAGAAATGCTATAACCCATTACACATAGTAGAACCAAGACACACGAATCTAACACAAAGGGTCATATCCCAACATAACCCCGTCGCATTGTGTGACCCAATCCAAACACCGGTCCACGTGAAACACCTCGAGCCATGATGCTCAAAATCAACAACCATACGCAAATCAACAACAAACACGCGAAGTGCATGACCATACCCATGGAGAAACGGATAGCACAATATACCACCAACAGGAAAGACCATAACCAAGGCGCAATCAACCATTCAACACCACAAGGACCATCTCTCTCGAATATCGACATAGGGCCCAAATAGAAATGCACCATGTATGTGAATAACCAACATATCACAATTCATCGTAGCATAGAAGAGTAACACATAGAACATATTAGAACATGAATAGACTCAACTCTAACCGAATGACACACCCCTTAATAATAGTAGTGTTGAGTCAACAAATCCGACCCAGTGTAGAATACATATCCTTATTAGGCCTAACAATTGGTCCCCATATCAACTCCGTCTATACACAAATAGATGAATAACCCTTCAAAAGTTCACGATAACCTAACAATAAAACATACTATTAGCTGTCTAACTTTGGCCATACCTTCATAGTCCGCAACCAAGGAAAAATCTGCCTCTGAGAACCCTCCTAGTCTCCAAATCTCTAAAATACATGAACCACCATATCTGATAATAACTCCACTACTCGAATGACTAATACCTCCCTCATACACAATCATCTCACGAGAAATACTTCCATAATTATTTTGTGCTACATAATAAGATTTGATCATCGGTATTGGATCAACCAGGCCAGTATCGCAATACCAATAAAGTATCTGTAAGTCAAAACACAAGGCGCCTTCTGAAATGTGCACTTTTCTCAGGTGATACCAGACAGTGCCAGCATTATTCTAAACATCAGAAACTGTCCATATTGTCTAGAACTCATGACCTCCCCTTCAAAATTGAAAGCACATACAATCCCAATCCCTTACGATGCACCACCTTTAACATATCCTCATATGAAATCACGAGAATCCATTATCAACTCTGAGTCACAAGCATGATACATACTCAATCAGCCAGAAACCTTCCACTTGATCCTATCCAGGAGAAATCATAACACGCAATAAGATCCTCCTGCTGGTAGAAAATATCCATCTAAACTGAATTCCTCTAACACAACCAAGTCACGTAAGTCACCAAGCCTAAGAGTATTGCCACAAAATACCTGTAAAGCCTCACCACATTATAAGAACCTAAAGAACCAACCATACTATGTTGATCCAACCTCCTACCAAGATGTCCCATTTCTCTAAGTTCCTTCTGAATTGCCTTCAAGTTAACACTTCCTGTTGCCACTACACCACGATCCTTACCCCGAGCTCGCCACAAGAGATCCTAGCATGAAACAATGTCGTCCTAAAGCCCATAAGCCACTACATTATCTCTTAAGCACTCGATAGTACCTCAACCGAAATGCCCACTCTAAAGAGACCTTATGTGAATCTGACGTTGTTTTCTTTACCTTTATGATACTGAAATGTAGAATCCATAATGGTATAGAAATACCTCGAGTCTCGATACCATCCAATGTAAATATCAGATCATAGCCATTTACAAATCCAAAAATTCCTCAAATACCACATATGATTCTTGAACCCATCAGAACCTTCTCGAGATTCATCCACCCTATCCAAATCTCAAATGCACCGCCCAAACGAGCTGAACGACCTATGCTCCATTAGCGCACCAACACCTAAACAAGTAATCCTCACCTTAATACAATTTAGTGACTCATTTTTCTTAGCACATTACATCCATCACAAATAACAAACACAAATCATTTCAAGATTTCTTTCACGACCCAAAATTCAACTAGTTGTGATGGAACCTAACCCAACCCGCTAGATAAGCCAATTAACAATAAACCACAATATAATGATAATAATAAGAGTCAAAAAATAGAGTAACTATATTTTATACAGTTCCCTAAGGACTGGTAGTATAAATTATGAGCTTCTAAGACTTAGAGTTTACAAAGCTGGTATGAAATAAATACATCATCTCTTCGAAATGTACATAAACAGATTTATAAATCTAAAGCTACCAAGAACAAGAGGCAACTATAAACGGAATGCAGGTACATCTTCAATGCAAGCTCCCGCCACTCGCAGCAACATCAGCTCCAAAAACTGCACGCAAGGTGAAGAAGTGTAGTATGAGTACAATCGACCCCATGTACTCAATAAGTAATAAACCCAACCTTAGGTTGAAAGTAGTGACGATCATGGATAACAGTCAGATTCCAACACCAATAGCCAAGAACAACTCGTAATAATATAATAAAAGCAACATAAATAATAACTCAAAGATATGATGCTCAGGTCGTTCATAGTTACAGAAAAATAGGCTTGCTTTCAGGTATAATAGTAAAATTTAAATCTTTCACCGAAATCACCAAAATATGAGTAAATTAGAAAACTGTCATTTTTCCCAAAAACTTTTAACAACAGATAAGATATTTCATTCACAAATAGCATGAGGGAAGTACATCTCTATTCCTACATGTTATTGTGCATGTGAAATAATGAATGTCACAAGATCGTGTAGCATGAGGAAATACATCTCTATGCATGTATGTCAAGTATGCATGTCAAATGTAATGCATTACCGTGATGAACTCATGTACTCACACTCTCAGAGTACTCAATCTCACTGTCTCATACTCCCACTTATCACACTCAATCACTTAGCACACTCTGTCACTTAGCACTATACGATACCTGCGCTCACTGTTGGTATGTCAGACTTCGGAGGGGTGGATCCTGCCCAAGCGCTAGTATAAGCCAACATGGCCTGTTGCGGCGTGCAACCTGATCCCATCATGACTCAATAAAACCCGTTGCGGCGTGCATCCCCATGCCACCAAGAATCAATAAAACTTGTTGCAGCGTGCAACCAGATCCCATCATGCATCAGTTAAACTTGTTGTTGCGTGCAATTCGATTCTATAAATATCACTCACAATCCGTCCCTCAGGAATCAATTCAGTCATCAAGCTCTCCAGACTCTCGAGCTCACAAATCTCATATCATTCAGCCCGAACAATGATAACATGATGTGACAACAAATGATAACCGAGACTGAGATATGATATGCAAATAATGAATATAACTGAGTATGTAATTTCCATTTAAGCAAACAACTAAACAATATGACATTAGTGGGTCCCAACAGAACAAGCATATAGCCTTAACATGGTTTCTAACATAGATCACAACTCAATTACTCTAACACGTAGAAATTTTATGGATGGAAACAAGATTAGGTAACTACACAGTACCACGAAATCAACCGAGTCTTAATTCACATGATGCACACCCACACGCCCGTCCCTTAGCATGTGCGTTGTGAGCACGTGATTTTTGCCCCATACATGAAACTACTCCTAAAATAGCCCGCAAAATAGTTTTAATTGCTTTTATAGAATTTTAAGAATTTTTCTTTATATTTTAATTTGTTTTGCAATTTTGTGCATTTGTTCATGCATATTTAGAAAACATTTTAGATCATAAAAATCATCAAAATATTTTATCTTTCATTTAGTGGGTTATTGCACTCGGGAATTAATCATAGGTTGAATGCATTTTCAAAATAAAATCACAAAAAACATATTAGCTATTTTTTGCATTCTTAGGCTTAATCAATTAGTTTAATGTAGTTAATTAATTAGTTGCTAGATAAAATGGATAAACATGTTATTTTGCAAACAAAAAAAGATTTGTTCAAACTTAGGACCCTACATTAATGGGGTAGGTTTGAAAACTTAGAGCAAGAAAAAGGGGGAGTTGGTCTTGTATTTGAACTGGGCCAACAAATTAGACGGCCCAGTTGTCTTTAATTTTGTCCGCATCCCCACTCATACCTAGTCCAGGTCCTTTTATTCTCTAAGACACTCAAAACGACATAGTATGAGCTTGAAACTATGTCGTATCGAGTCAAACCCAGCCAAAGTTAATCATGGCCCTTCATTTTCTCTCATCTAACAACCAGGAACTGGTCACTCATTCCCTTTAAACTGTCTCAAAGACTCCCTCCCCTCCAAACATACCCCCCAAAGGTCTCTCAAACACCTTCTTCCCCACTCTATCATCCGCTGACAAAAGACGCAACCGAAAATCATCCATGGCAGAGGCTCGTCTCCAAACACCTCCAAACATCACCAAATATTCTCCACCTCACCCTCATTCCAAACCCACCATCAATTTCCCAAAGGCCCCGTCAAATTCAACGTTTAGTAGATCTGAAAATTCAAGAAAATCATAATATGTTCCCTTTTCGATTTTTCCCTAATTTTGGCCTATTTGAAATTGAAACTCACATTATGATAAAAATATTAGTGGCTAAGGGTGGAAGCATTTGAATTTTAGTTGAGATATCATTTGAATTTTAGTTGAGCTAAAAGTGGCGGGAAAAGTGGTTACTAGTTTTAATTCAAATTTTGTAATTCCTTTTGTATTTTCAGCACTTATAAATAGAGCATAGCACTTGTATTCACACAATTATCATGATATAAGAAAATCTGAGTTCTTCTCATTCTCTTTTCTCTCTTTCTCTGTCTCATTTCTTCTTCTGCACTTCTTCCCCCTTCTCTCTGTTACTGTTTCATTGAGTTATCAGCTGATACTCTACAATTGAGTATCAATTGGTATCAGATCTTGGTAGATGATGGGACCTCGACGAGCTGTTGACGTTGTTACTGGTAATCAACCTATGAATTTACAGGAGCAGTGCGAGGATCTAGCAGCTCAACAGTTAGATCTGCGAGCAGAATTGGCACAAAAAAAGTAGGAACTAAGAGATGATTTGGACAAACATCATGGTGAATTGCTGCAGATAATGAGTGCTCTCAAGCATTTCTTTGATGGCTTGCAATTGAACCAACAATCAAAAGATACTGCATCTTCTTTAGCTGCTAAGGACAAAATACTCCAATCAGGTCAGGGTATTCTAGGTCCAAATCCTTACTTTGTTAATGCTACCCGGAATCATAATTTGGTCTTCCCTCGTTTAATTAGAGAGAATTTGAAGACGTGGTTGTATAGAATTGATAAGTACTTTGCTGAGGATAAAACTCCTCTCAATCAGAGAGTGAGACTAGTTGCTATGAATTTGGATGATGATGCCTTAGTTTGGCATCAATCCTATTTGAAATGTAGAATTTACCTATACTGCCTACTTGGGATGGATGTATCTCGGAATTAATTGAAACATTTGGTGAGGAATTTGCTGATTCTATGCTAGAACTTAAACAATTAAGGCGACGGGTATTGTGAGGGAATTGCAGTTTGCATTTGATAAGTTACTAGCATAGTTTAGTCTAACTGTTGAACAAGCTATTTCATGTTTCATGAGAGGTTTGAAGGAAGATCTTCATCCTATTAAAATGCATGAACCTAAATCATTATCCAAAACTTACAGGTTAGTTAGGTTAGCAGAAGCAACATTAGCTGCTAATGCTAGAGCCTTAAAGCAGACCTCATCTGGGGGATACTCTTCAACTAGGAAACCTGTGTATGAAAGCCCAGGTCTTAAGAGTTACCAACCTACACACTCACCTAGATTGACTTCCCCAGCTAATTTTACCTCAGTTGTTCCTAAAACAAGGAGAACTATCTCTCCTGCTGAGATGCAAAGTAGAAGAGATCAAGGTTTTTGTTACATCTGCGATGATAAGTTTTCTCCTGGACATAAGTGCACTCTTCCAAAGCAAATTTTTGTATTAGAATTGGAAGTACCTGAGAGTGAATTTATTGATAATGGTAATAGCAACAGTGAGAGTGATTCACCAAGTGAAGATTGGTCATCTCCTGGAAGTGAGCAACCTTTCATATCCTTGTGTGCCTTAATAGGAATTCAAGGTGCTCAAACCATCCATGTTACTGGTTACAGTGATAAGAGACCTATTCAAATTTTATTGGATGGAGGTAGCACACATAACTTCATTGAATCTAAATCAGCCAAGAGGTTGGGATGCACTGTGATTCCAACTAAGGTGGGATATGTCAGTTTAGGTAACAACACAATGGAAGCCATTTCTGGTGTAGTTAGGAACTTTCAATGGATGCTAGAAGGCACAACCTATGAATCTGACTTGATTGTATTTCCAGTTGGGAAGTATGATTTGGTCTTGGGTGCTTTATGGATGAAGATTCTAGGCCCAGTAACTATGGATTATTCTTCCTTTACCATGTCTTATAACTATTTGGGAAAACAACATGTCTTGAAGGGAGTTCCTGATGCTTGTAGATTATCAAGCCCAAAGGCTGTCAATAAGTCTAATGGGGAATATGTGGAACTATTCATGCTGCATGTCTTGGTTGACCAACCACCACCTGTTCAGTTGAATGCAATCCATGTTTCCAAAAATAAGGCACTGTCACAACCCCTTCATGATCCTCTCAACACTTACATGGCAGTATTTTCTAAACCAACTGTCTTGCCACCTCAAAGGGGTGCCTTCGACCACAGGATTCCATTGCAACTTGGATCTAAACCAATCAACATTAGATCTTATAGGTATTCTTTTATGAAGAAAGACATTATTGAGAATCTAGTGAATGAAATGCTATATAAAGGAGTGATCCAATACAGCAACAGTCCATTCTTATCACATGTGGTAGTGGTTGGGAAAAAGGATGATTCATGGTGATTGTATGTGAACTATAGAGAATTAAACCATTTCACCATCAAGGACAAATTTCCTATTCATATTATAGATGACTTACTTGATGAACTATCTGATGCCACCATTTTTTCTAAAGTTGACCTTAGATCTGGGTATCACCAGATCAAAATGGCGTCTGAGGATGTCCCTAAGACTGCATTCAAGACTCACATGGGCCACTATGAATATTTGGTCATGCCATTTGGGCTGACAAATATACTATCTGCATTTTAGTGTTTGATGAATCACTTGTTCCAACCATTCTTGAGAAGATTTGTGTTGGTCTCTTTGATGATATTTTGGTTTACAGATCAACTCTTGTAGATCATGTACTGAACAAAAAAGTATTTGAGGTTATGATGCAACACAAGTTACTAGCCAAGAGATCCAAGTGTGTGTTTGGTGTTCCTAGTGTTGAATACTTGGGCCATTTATTTCTTCTCAAGAGGTGTCCAGTGATCCAAACAAGATATCTGTTGTACAACAATGGCCTACCCCAACTACTGTCAAACAACTGACAGGTTTCCTTGGGTTAGCTGGCTACTACAGGAAGTTTATCAAGGTCTATGGGTTAATCAGTAGACCTCTGATTGAGTTGCTAAAGAAAGATAATTTCCATTGGACTGATTCTGATAATCAAGCATTTGCTGAGCTCAAAAGAGCCCTCACTTCTTCCCCAGTTTGGGCATTGCCAAACTATTCTTTGCACTTTGTAGTAGAAACTGATGCAAGTGGTGTTCGTATTGGTGTTGTCTTTGTCACGACCCAAAATCCACTAAGTGTCGTGATGGTGTCGAACATCACTGTCAGGCACGCGAACACCAAATAACTAGTAAATTCTCGTTTTAATATTTTTAAAATCATTTGTTTTCATTACATTAAATAATAAATAATGAACTTCATTGAATAAATAATGATATCTTTTAACAAACTTAAATACTAAATAATCCCGTAGTCATCCCAGAACCCGGTGTCACAAGTGCATGAGCAATTTTTAGGAATTTAAAATGTAATATAATAACTGTCCGGAATACAAATTGGATAGAAAAGAAAATACAAAACTCTGAAGGAGACTCTGCTGGCTACGGGTCGTCTCGAGAGATGCAGCTCACCTAAGTCTCCGTATCAACCATGACGCTGAGCCCAACGAGGCCACTAAACATACATATTCCTATGCAACAAAAATGCACAGGAAGTGTAGTATGAGTACAAAAATAACGCGTACCCATTAAGTATCTAGTCTAACCTCGAAGAAGTAGTGACGAGAGGTCGACTTCGACACTTACTAGTGGTCCAATAATGTAATACCAATAATGTGAAAAATCATGGATTTTATAAGGGGACTGCAAACTCAATAATCATGAAGTAGGTAAACATTTCTTTTGTTAATCGAAATTTTTAAACTTATTTCTATCTTTTTAAAAATTTACATCCCCGGCCAACGAGGCCGCATCAGTTGTCAATATTCCAAACACAATCAAGCAAGTCATGCGCAAATCATGTCGAGGTCGTACGGCCCGATCAAACATAATATTTAAACTTTTCACTGCCAGAGGGTCGAATTGCGGGAACCATAGATGCATCTATTTAATCTTCCAAGGCGTTCAACCCGTTCCACAAAAGGAAAACATATTCAAACAGCCAATCAAGAATTCATCAAGGAGCACTTTTTCCAAGAAAATGGCAATCTTCTTTTAATGGTCAAGAAAATGAAGTTTAACCTTTTAGAAATTCATTTACTAAGTTTGATACGATTTAAGCAATTTAAGTTGACAATAAGGTTACAAATATCGCAAGTATAACATGTTTTTGGGTCCTAGTCTACCCGGACTTAAGCATACTAGTAGCTATGCACGGACTCTCGTCACCTCGTGCATACGTAGCCCCCACAAATAGAACCAGATATTGAATTATTTCACCTATGGGGTTAATTCCCTCTTACAAGGCTAGAAAGGAGACTTACCTCGCTCCGAAATTCCATAACCGGCTTTCCAAGCCCTTCTGATGAATCAAATTGATTCGCGACGCCCCAAAACTAGACAATAATTATGCAAACCATTAATATATGCTCAAATACCCATCATAATCCAATTTATAACAATTCCTAACCCCGATCGAAGAGTCGATAAAAATCACCCTCGGGCCCAGTTGCCCGGATTTCGAAATTCTTCGAAGATAAACTTTACCCATAACCTCACGAACTCAAATATATAATTTACTCCAGGTTTCATGTCCAGAATCATGGTCAAAATTCAAAAATACCAAATTTCAAGGTTTTCTTCAAAATCCCAAAATTTGTACAATTTTTACATGTTTAAATCCATATATAATACTTGCATTTAACCCATAACTAGATGAAATCAGTTACCTCTTGATGATGATGGAACCCCTACTCAAATTCTCTCAAAAATCGCATAAGGCCAAGTGGGAAATGAGGAAAATGGACTAAGTCTTGGAATAAAAAGCCGTTGGTTCCAGTCGTAGATGTTGTGTTGTATTTGCGACAGGGATATCGCAAATGCGAAGAATGCATCGCAAGTGCGACCCCCGACTGAACTGGCCGATTTCGTAAATGCGTTACAGGGTCCGCAAATGCGAACCTTTCAGGCCTCGCAAAAGCGACCCATTCATCGCAAATGTGAACCATGCCCCTCAGTCGCCCAGTTCGCAAATGCGAACATAACCTCGCAAATGTGATTCATCGCATTTGCGACCAAGATATCACAATTGCGATCGCACCAGCACCAGAGAATCCTACTTCTCAATAAAAATACTCTGAAACTCACCCGAGCCCCCGGGGCTCCAAACCAAACACCCGCACAAGTCGAAAAATATTATACGGACTTGCTCGAGACCTCAAATCACATCAAACAATGCTAAAATCACGAATCACGCCCCAATTCAAACTTGATGAACTTAGAAATTCAAACTTCTTCATTCGATGCCAAAACCTATCAAATCACGTCCAATTGACCTTAAATTTCGCACACAAGTCACGTTTGACATTACGGACCTACTCCAATTTCCAGAATCGGAATCCAACCCCGATATCAAAAACTCCACTTCCGATCAAACTTCTCAAAAACCTTCAAATTTCTAACGTTAGACAAATGACTCCAAAACGACCTACGGACCTCTGAATTTACTTCCGATCGCGCTCCCAATACTAGAATCACCATACGGAGCTATTCCCAGACTCGAAATCCCAAACAGACATCGATAACACTGAAACGCACTTCAACCCAAATTTATGAATTTCTTCCAAAATGCCAACTTCCACAATATACACTAAAACTCTCCCGGGTCATCCAAAACCCAATCCAAACATACGCTCAAGTCCAAAATCATCATACGAACCTGCTGGAACCTTTAAATCCCGATTCCGAGGTCGTTTACTTAAATATCCAACCTTAGTTGATACTTTTAACTTAAAGCTTCCGAAATGAGAATTCTCTTTACAAATCAACTCCAAAACTCCCGGAATTCAATTCCGACCATGCATACAAGTCATAATACCTGAAGAGAAGCTGCTCATGGCCTCAAACTGTCGAAAGACGCGTTAGAGCTCAAAAGGACCGGTCGGGTCGTTACATTCTTTCACAGGTAAACATACGTTCGTCCTCGAACGTGCTAAGAATTGTTGGAGTGGTCTGAAATCACTGTTTAACACCTCCTGCACTTACCCGTGCTACCACAATCAGTTGAGCACACTAGCTCGATCAAATCTGAAGATACCCCCTTTCCTTTAGCCAATTAAGTCTTAGAGCCAAATTCTAGCATTCGGAACCCTCCACTGGGCCTGCTTTCAACATACGAACACTGTATTAGTCACTACACGCCGTACCAAAACATGATTGCATACCCTTTTTTTGAATTCACACCATGCACTGCATACTTCACATGACCATAACAACACCAGTTGATAACAATAGCCGAAATCCCACGAACCTGATGCTCCTAATGCATCTCATGACCTATATACATCTTGCCCCAAATTTTGCATGACCGCCACGACGAAAGAGATGTGTAGAATTTCATAACCAACTACCGAGTTAACAAATCATTGAGTCTATACTCCTGACAAGAGCCATCACCTCATTCTGAATCAAATAGTGGTATTTTCTCTTTAATACACTTCATATAATCTGATTGCACTGATCCTAGATCTAATAATCTTGTCTCACCCAGTACAAGCTGCTCCGGAAATAAGCCACCCCAAACACGACCAAAAGTCACATATGATGCCACAATGTGCTAACAAGCTACCGACTCGAAGGTGATACATAAGGAAAACAAACTCTGGAAAGGACTACTCAACCCACACACTAATATGAACTTTCCTCAGAAAATGGGAAACAAAACACACAAAATAGGATGTATAAAACCGTAATCAACATCACACCGTTGCAACGTGAAACCCGATCTAAATAACATACCCGTGGAGGCATGCCACCCGATCCACATATAAAATTCACATAAGGAGATACTTACGGAGCTAAATCGCTCATTACTACAAAATATCGAATATCGGTCACAAGCACGCTAATTGCATAATACCATCCTGGGGAGACAGATAGAGCCATAAGCTGCAAAACTCAAGCACAACTGAGGTACAGTATATGATCAGAATCTCTCGAGCCATCCTGCTAACATAACGCCATTACTACACGAAATCTTAACACATAAGAAAATTATCAAGCCGTCTCACAACTCACACGGCACAATATAGTATTACCTGAAATAGAAGAACCCGAAATAACGTCCAACGTTCTAATACTCCTTTATGAGGAGCATTATGCTGAAATGAACACATCCGGCCTGACATAGGGCCCATATTCACATTTAAATCGATCCACAGACCTCAAGCCGATTCTGATCGCACCAAACTAGGCTAATAACATTTCCTGGGTCCATAATAACCTTTTTTCCCATAACACACAAGAACAACCATCATAACTGGAACAAACTTCCACAGCCTTTAACCAAATGAACCGAGCGCCCTCTAGGCATAAATTCTCAAATAAGCGATATTAGCACATTCTTCATACTTGGCTTAAGTCTTCAGTCAATCAAGTGACTATATTTCACACTTATAAAATCTTCCCATGGTCACGCTCCCATGACCTCCCACACAAGGTAACAAGTCTGCACATCCATACCACCGAGCGCACTAAAGCTGTAAACCAATTCAAGAATCCACACATCAGAACACAAGGCTTATTACACACGACATCGACCTTAGGTGATGCCTAACACAATTCCATCTTACTTTAAACATGTAAGTTCTTTTCCTGCTCATCCGAGCTTATCATTTGTCAACACCGAACCGCAAATCTTGAATCCTCAACTTTCAAATCCCATGCTACTTGATGCACTTAATCACGCCAATGCACAAGAGTAAAAGAATTTTGTCATATCTCTTGAACCACTATTAGGGTAAACACTTCATCATATAGAAACTTTCTACTTAACTCATTTCAAGAGAACCATAGCAAAACACGAGTGAATTCTCATAACCGTAGGATATACAAATCCTCAAGTAGTGGTCTAAACCATCATAGCCCTTGCGGGATCCGCCTACACATATCAGGACATAATACTTGATTACTCCCAAATAAAACCAATTACGGCGGCTGTCCAACCTCGCATGCACCATCACAAATCACATGCATAACTTATTCACGCTGAAGAAACTGATCACCGCCACCATTGTGCCAATTCAACCATGGCTAACCAATCTAACTTATTCTAATTCATACTTAACTTGCCTTAGAGATAATAATAGCTCCATTCCTTACATCACGAACCTAAACCTGCACTCATCTTGAGTGACCCCATTCCACGAGACCACATCGTCTCCAAACCCATGAACCGTTTCATACCCTCCTTGCACGCACATTCGTATCTTCAACTAGTACATCCATTCTGATAATTCCTCTACGGATCTGAAGTCATTTTCTCCTTTTCCTCCAAATGCTACTCTACAAGTCGAAAATATCATAGAACATTATGTGCCTCTTATCAATAACTGCTGCAAAAGCTTGATTCTTAACCATACCACGGGCTTGAAATCCTTAAGCACCGATTTTTAACCTTTGAATTCACTAGGACCGTTGTTGAGAGTCACCCACTCTGGCTTGGCCCCGTACATAATCAACTCCAAGACCCCGCTGGCCCATGAACGCCCATCTCAATGAAGCACGTGGCTGAATCACCCCTCTTGTAAAACACCTCTGTACGAAGCATATATCTTGAATCTTCCCAAAGCCCGAACATGAGTCAATAAGGCCAACTATAGCACTCCTTGTAAATCACCTCTATAGGAAGCATATATCTTGAATATTCCCAAAGCTCGAACATGAGTCAATAAGGACAACTATAACACACCTTTATCAATTCCTTTGCTCAAATTACCACTTATGTTCTTTTTCCTTAGCTGTATTAACTACGCCGATAACCCAAAACCTCACAAGTAGATAACCATGCAACCCAATCGTTGGCGGTGGGACTCTCCCACTTAGCTTGAAGCTATTATTACACAACTCTGGAACCCACCAAGATGCTTTCTTCATTTTTGACATGATCTTGCACAACCAAACCGCCAAATTCCTCGAAATCCTTCTATTAGCATTTCACGAACACTCTGAATCTCTAGCAACATTCACATATTCGACCTCTTACTTGATAGTCAGTGGAATCCTTTATAGAAACTTCGCCAACCACACGACCGCTGATCTTCTCACGGAGATAACCCACCTTTTGGAAATCACATGCTGACATCTCCAAATGACGATGCACTGCACAATTACTACGAAATTCGTAACCCACCTTGAGCCCATGCTCATTCGCTAGTTATTCAAGACTATTCACTCCTCATGGACATCTACTAAATGTGCGACAATACCTTCCAATCCGAATTCATGTTGTATCCTTCTTCATATCAAGAAACTCCTTTCTGTTGCACCCGATCTCCCACCATATAATAGCAAATATTTCAAATTGAGCCCGTAGACCCAATCGTCGTCCACTAAAATATCCAAATCGCTCCAACTTTTCTCAAGGTGTGTAGTTACCCTGCCAGTGAACCCATATTCTACTCTGCCACTCTTCCACTTAGGTCGAACTTACTCCTTTAAGCAACTACTCGACTTTCACTTCTTACACCTGGCCTTCTAGAAATTTAACCACTGCCTGACACTTCCCACACGTCATTCCTCATCCTTTGCTGCCCAGTTGTTGCCTTAAATCAATATCTATATCTATAGCACTTGAACCGATGAATTGTTATTAACTTCAACCCTTTCCGAAGATCCTCCTTCTCGAGCCGGCAACATCAGAGATACCCATTTAATCCTGAACCACTGCATCCCGCAATCTCAGGCAGCCATTTTTCCAATACTATCTCACCATATCCCTCCCCAAGGCGAATTGTAGAAGATCATAACACCGGCGAACATAACACATTCAATTGAGGACGACGACACCACGTCGCAGATGAAAATTCTACCACACTTGAAAACACCAAGGCTCGTTACTCTATCAACCCAAACCTGAACATTTATAGTCCGATTGCCTTTCCTCCACCGGAAATAAAATACTGAATTTCTGAATCGTGCTCTGAGAAGACCTCCTTTTAAGTCATTCATTGCCCTGACACATGGGCAAGAATCCTACCATCATATCAATTACTGCGCGATAACCGCTCATGAGCATCATAGCAACCTGTGCATAGCCCCAAAGCTCTCATAAGTACAGCTACTGAGCTGAAATGAGAATATCCTTCCGCAAGGCGACGACAATAGCCAAAACAACTATGTAGGAGAAACATCTCGCACCACATCTGTAGTACCATTACAATTCCTCAATTCTCAATTTATATCAAGCATTTCACGTCGCATAAGATTTAATGAAAAGTAAATGAAGGCATAAGCCTCAAAGGAATCAAACCACACGATGAGGAATCAAGAAGAGAAGTGCTCCTAACAGCCCTGTAGCCTCTCGAAGATAAGTACAGACGTCTCTATACCGATCTGCAAGACCCTACTAGACTTGCTCATGACTCGTGAGACCTAAGGGAACCTAGTGCTCTAATACCATGTTATCACAACCCAAAATCCACTAAGTGTCGTGATGGCGCCGGACACTAGTGTCAGGCAAGCCAACACCAAATAACTAGTAAATTCTCGTTTTAATATTTTTGAAATCATTTATTTTCATTACATTAAACAATAAATAATGAACTTCACTAAATAAATAATGATATATTATAACAAACTTAAATACTAAATAATCCCATAGTCATCCTAGAACCCGGTATCACAGGTGCATGAGAAATTTCTAGGAATTTAAAATATAATACAATAACTATCCGAAATACAAATTGGACAGAAAAGAAAATACAATACTCTGAAGGAGACTCTGCTGGCTGCGGGTCGTCTCGAGAGATGCAGCTCACATAAGTCTCCGTATCAACCATGTCGTTGCGCCCAACGAGGCCACTAGACATACATATTCCTGTACAACAAAAATGCACAGCAAGTGTAGTATGAGTACGAAAACAACGCGTACCCAGTAAGTATCTAGTCTAACCTCGAAGAACTGGTAACGAGAGGTCAACTTCGACACTTACTATTGGTGCAATAATATAATACCAATAATGTGAAAAATCATGGATCTTATAAGGGGACTGCAAACTCAATAACATGAAGCAGGTAAACATTTCTTTTGTTAATAGGAATTTTTAAACTTATATCCATCTTTTTAACAATTTACATCCCCGGCCAACGAGGCCACATCAATTGCCAATAATTCCAAACACAACCAAGCAAGTCATGCGCAAATCATGTCGAGGTCGTACGGCCCGATCCAACATAATATTTAAATTGTGCACTACTGCCAAAGGGTCGAATGGCGCGAACCATATATGCATCTATTTAATCTACCGAGGCGTTCAACCTGTTTCATAAAAGGAAAATACATTCAAACAGTCAATCAAGAATTCATCAATGAGCACTTTTTCCAAGGAAATGGCAATCTTCTTTTAATGGTCAAGAAAATGAATTTTAACCTTTTAGAAATTCATTTACCAAGTTCGATACGATTTAAGAAATTTAAGTTGAAAATAAGGTCACAACTATCGCAAGTATAGCATTCTTTTGGGTCCTAGTCTACCCGGACTTAAGCATAATAGTAGTTACGCACGGACTTTCGTCACCTCGTGCGTATGTAGCCCCTACAAATAGAAGCACATATTGAATTATTTCACCTATGGGGTTAATTCCCTCTAACAAGGTTAGAAAGGAGACTTACCTCACTCTGAAATCCCATAATCGGCTTTCCAAGCCCTTGTGATGACTCAAATTGATGCGCAACGCCCCAAAGCTAGCCAATAATTATGAAAACCATTAATATATTCTCGAATCCCCATTATAATCAAATTTATAACAATTCCTAACCCCCCATCGAAAGGTCGATAAAACTCGTCCTCGAGCCCACATGCCGGATTCTGAAATTCTTCGAAGATAAAATTTACCCATAACCTCACGAACTCAAATATATAATTTACTCCAGGTTTCATGTCCAAAATCGTGGTCAAAATTCAAAAATACCAAATTTCTTGGTTTTCTTCAAAATCCCAAAAATTTTTACAATTTTTACATGTTGAAATCCATATATAATCCTTGTATTTAACCCATAACTAGAAGAAATCGGTTACCTTTTGATGATGATGGAACCCCTTCTCAAATGCTCTCAAAAAATTCCTAAGGTCAAGTGGGAAATGAGGGAAATGGGCTAAGTCTCGAAATAAAAAGCCCTTGGTTTCAGTTGCAAATGCAACATTTGTGATAGGGATATTGCAAATGCGAGCTTCGCAAATGCGAAGAATGCATCACAAATGCGACCCCCGACTGAACTGACCCATTTCACAAATTCTTTGTAGGGTCCGCAAATGCGAACCATTCAGGCCTTGCAAAAGTGACTCATTCATCACAAATGTGAGCCATGCCCCTCAGCCGCCCAGTTCATGAATGCGAACATAACCTCGCAAATGCGATGATCGCATTTGCGATCAAGACATCGCAATTGCAATCGCACCAGCACTAGAAAATCCTACTTCTCAATAAAAATGCTCCGAAGCTACTCCGAAAGTCACCCGAGCTCGCGGGGCTCCAAACCAAATACCCGCACAAGTCTAAAAACATAATACGAACTTTCTCAAGGCCTTAAATCACATCAAACAATGCTAAAATCGCGAATCACACCCCAATTCAAACTTGATGAACTTAGAAATTCAAACTTCTTCATTCAATGTTGAAACCTATCAAATCACGTCCAATTGACCTCAAATTTTTGCATACAAGTCACGTTTTACATTACGGACCTACTCTAATTTTCGGAATCGGAATCCGACCCTGATATCAAAAATTCCACTTCCGATCAAACTTCTCAAAAACCTTCAAATTTCTAACTTTAGCCAAATGACTCCAAAACGACCTACGGACCTCCGAATTTACTTCTGATCATGCTACCAATACAAGAATAACCATACGGATCAATTCCCAGACTCGGAATCCCAAACGGACATTGATAATACCGAAACACACTTCAACCCAAATTTATGAATTTCTTCCAAAATGCCAACTTTCACAATAGACGCCGAAATACTCTCAGGTCATCCAAACCATGATCTGAACATACGCCCAAGTCCAAAACCATCATACATACCTGCTGGAACCTTCAAATCTTGATTTCGAGGTCGTTTATTCAAATATCCAACCTTAGTCGATTCTTCCAACTTAAAGCTTCTAAAATGAGAATTCTCTTTACAAATCAACTCCAAAACTCCCGGAATTCAACCATGCGTACAAGTCGTAATACTTGAAGTGAAGCTGCTTATGGTCTCAAACTACCGAACAACGCGCTAGATCTCAAAAAGACCGATCGGGTCATTACAGTCTTGATGCAATCTGATCATCCTATAGCTTTTATCAGCAAAGGTCTTGCATCTAGACATATTGCTCTTTCTATCTATGAAATATAACTCTTAACATTGGTTTTTGTTGTCACCAAGTGGTCTCATTACTTGCTCAATCGTCATTTCATTATGAGAACTGATCAAAAATCCCTAAAGTGTCTTTTGGATTAGAAGCTTCACACTGACTCTCAGATCAGATGGTTGACCAAAAATTCTTCCATTTGACTTTGAAGTTCAGTACAAATGGGGCTAAGATAACATAGCTACTGATCCATTATCTAGAATTCAAGGTGCTGAACTCATGTTATTTCTTATGAGTTCTGTACAGGCTGATCTTTGGCAGCAAATTCAGGATAGCTAGTATGTTGATCATGAGCTTGCTAACCTCATTGATTCTCTCTAGCACACCCCACAGAAGCAATTTACTTGGATTAATCAGCAACTCATAAGAAAGGGCAAACTACTGATTAGTACTGATGCAGCTTTGAGAACTTAGATTCTCACTCTTTGGCATTCTTCTCCTGATGGTGGACATTCTGGCATTGATGTTACTACAAGTAAAGTTCTTTCTTATTTCTATTTGAAGGGCATTCGAAATAACATTGTGAATTTCATCCACAAGTGCAATATTTGTCAAAGAAACAAGTATGATATTGCTGCTTCTCCTGGCCTTTTGCAACCTCTCCCTATACCCGCTCTTCCTTGGACTGACATTACATTGGACTTCATTGAGGGCTTACCTAAGTCTAAAGGAAATTTTGTCATTTGGGTGATCATTGATCCACTTACCAAACATGCTTACTTCCTTGCTTTGTCTCACCCTTATACTGCACAGTCTTTAGTTCCTATTTTCTTAGATAACATTTTCAAGCTTCATGGCTTTCCAGCTTCTATTACTAGTGACCGAGACCTCATCTTTTTCAGCACTTTCTAGAAAGAATTACTTACTACTCAAGGTGCAACCTTACAAACTTCTACTGCTTATCATCCACAAACAGATGGCCAGTCAGAGGTTCTTAATCGCTGCTTGTAAACATATCTCTGCTGCTTCTGCACTAATTCACCTATATACTGGTCGGTTTTCCTTTCCTTGGCTGAGTGGTGGTATAACACTAGCCCTCACTCTGCTATTCAAACTTCTCCCTTTGAACTCTTGCATGGTTACCCTCCTCCTCTACATCTCCCATACTTACTAGGTGATTCTGATTCTACTTCCATTGAGGAGGTTGCATTGCTTCCTGAATTCAAACTTCAGCTAGCCAAATTCCACCTTACTCGAGCCCAACAAAGAATGCAAGCTCATGCTAATGCCCATAGGTCTGATAAACAGTTCAAAGTGGGAGATTGGGTGTTTGTCAAACTCCAACCTTATAGAAAGTCCACACTTTCTCCCTTCCCTTATCACAAGCTCACTTCACGATACTTTGGTCCTTACCCTATTGTTGAAAAGATAGGTGCACTAGACCATAAACTTCTTCTTCCTCCTGAGGTCCTCTTTCACCCTACGTTTCATGTGTCCCAACTAAAAATTTTCTATGACATTCCTTCCACTATTTTTCACCCCCTATTGTTCATCTAGCCAGCCAATATTTCCCCCTTCCTGAAGTTGTTCTTGATCACATATTAGTTAAACGAGGCAACAAGGTTGTAGCCCAGTGCTTAGTTAAATGGGCAGGCTTAGATTCTTCTTATGTAACCTGGGACCTGGCCTCTTCTTTGAAAGCTCGATTTCCTTCTTTCACCCATGTGGACAAGGGTTTTGTTCATCCCAGGGGTATTGATATGAATATTAGTGGCTAAGGGTGGAAGCATTTGAATTTTAGTTGAGATAGCATTTGAATTTTAGTTGAGCTAAAAGTGGCGGGAAAAGTAGTTACTAGTTTAATTCAAATTCTATAATTCCTTTTGTATTTTCAGCACTTATAAATAGAGCATAGCACTTGTATTCCCACAATTATCATGGTATAAGAAAATTTGAGTTCTTCTCATTCTCCTTTCTCTCTTTCTCTGCCTCATTTCTTCTTATGCACTTCTTCCCTCTTCTCTCTGTTACTATTTCATTGAGTTATCAGCTGATACTCTATAATTGAGTATCACATTAATCGATCTCTCCCAATGAGTTTTATTGATTTAGGGTGGTTTTGACTTGTTTCATGACTGTCGGAATCTGGTTAACGGAAATCCGGTTAAACTCCATTAACTGCCCAGATTCATGGAAGACTCCATATCCTTGGTCCGTTTTTGCTGGTTCATGGTCATTATCACTATATGAAGCACTAGTGGCATCATCAAGTGTAAGCCAGTGCTCATATTTCAATGTCGGCCATCAGCCAGAATTCCTTTCGTTCTGGCAGCAGAGTTTTCACTTGGTAATCTCTTTCTCATTCCCTTCATTTCTTTGTTCATATGGGTTATTGGTTGTTAGTTAATATCAGTTAATTGTTGATCTTTCCTACATGTTTGAATTAGTCAATAAATCATTCATGTTTTAATAAGTACATGATTAGTTAACACTTGAGTTGCATCTTTGATTTGTTTGTTAATTGTGATTGATGATTGTTTAAATTAGGGATTTAGCTTGGGTATTCGTTTGGTTTAATTTGGTATTTGGCTTGTTCTGCTTGGGAGTCAAGATCATTGATTTGGAATCTGGGCTAAGAAGATTTGAGACTCTTGAAGGGGAAGTGGTATATAAATAACACAAGATAAAGGGGTTAATTGAGAATTAAATGGGGAGGAATCTATCCGGTAACTGATTTAGATCAAGAAGAGAAGAAATGGCTAAATTTCAAAAAGAAAAAAGAAGAAGAAATGGGGTCGGGTGATAGACTAGTAGGGTAATAAACAAAAAATAAGAGGTCCAAAAAGAAGCAAAATAACAGAAACACAACTGTGGGAATATTCTATATAACAGACTCATCTTCACACAGAATGGACACACAGTCTCACACACAATTCACTCTGATTTTCACTCTGACGATTCTCACTTGACCCACACACAAACTAGTAACTAAAATTCTGGAAATTAAATGTGATGACCCAAGGGGTCATCTTGTGTTTTAGGACTATATTCCATGATCGTTAGCCTTGAAACTATTATAATTATACTCCTTGATTTGCGTGCGCAGTCTAGGCATAATTCCAAAAGGCCTTTATGTGGAAAATAGGAGAAATAATAATTTTTGGAATTTAAAAGTGATTTTTAGTTGACTTTGGTCAATATTTTGGGTAAACGGACCCGGACCTATGTTTCGACGGTCTTGGTGGGTCCGTAATAAAATATGGAATCTGGGCATATGCCAGGAATCGAATTCCAAGATCCACAGCCCGAGAAATGGTTTTTTGACTAAAATTGAATTTCAGAAAACTCTATGATTTTAAAGTATGTGCTTAATGCTTGATTTTGATGGTATCGGGCCCGTATTTTGGTTCTGGAGCCTGGTACAGGTCCATTATAATATCTAAACCATGTCTATGAAATTTGGTGAGAAACGGAGTTTAAATGACATGATTCGGACCTTCGATTGAGAAAGTAGTAACTTTAAGTGTTCTTGAGAATTTCATTGATTTTGATGCTTAATCCGTAGTTTTAGGTGTTATTTTGGAAATTTGATTGCACGAGAACGTCCGTATGATATTTTTAGACTTGTGTGCATGTTCGGTTTGGAGCCTCGAGGGCTCGGGTGAGTTTTAGATAGGCTACGGGATGTTTCGGACATAGACATATCTGATATTCTGTTGTTTCTGGTGCACAGGTAATTTGTGCTTCGCGATCACGAAGCCACTCTCGCAATTGCGAAGTGTAAACTAGGCTGGGAGGAATTTTATTCTTCGCGAACGCGATGGAATTGTCGTGAATGCGAAGCATTAGGGGCGGTACCCTTCGCGAACGCGATAAGTCTCCCGCGAACACGATGGGTTAAGGGACCTGGGAGAGGGGGTCATGGTCTACAATGCGAACGCGTCCATTGGGTCATGAACGTGAAGGCTTGGGGGGAGCTTCCTTACGCGAACGCATAGATAGTCTCGCGAACGCGAAGGCCTTAGGCCACTGTGCATTGCGATCGCGACAGGCCTCTCGCGAACTCGATGAATACCCGTCCAGTGTTTTAAAATAGACTCCAAAGACGGGATTTGTTCAAAAATTCATATTTTCTTCATTAGAACTCAACCTTGGGCGATTTTTGAAGTGGGAATTCAACATCAAATCATAGTTTCGTGTTCTTAAACTCATTCCTTTCAATTTTCATCAACACCCATTAAATTTCTAGTCCTAAATCTTATTTTTTTTAAAGGGTAAAAATTAGGGATTATAAGAGAATTGGGGATTTTGTAAATTTGGGAATTTAGACCTCGATTTGGGGTCAGATTCCGGAACTAATACATATTCGGGCTCGGGGGTGAATGGATAAACGGATTTTGGTTCGAACCTCGGGTTTGGACCAAGCGGGCCCGGGGTCGATTTTTGATTTTTTCGGAAAAATTCGAGTAATCTGTAGTTATTCATTAAAGTTGATTCCTTTAGCGAGAATTGATGGTATTAAGCTATTTGTGACTAGATACGAGTGGGTTGGAGGTGAATTCTAAGGGAAAACTGGTGCTTGAGAAGTGAGTGGCATGCGAATCGAGGTATGTGTCGTGTCTATCTTTGGCTTGAGGGAAGAGGTATTATGTGTTTATTTGTTACGTGTTTGGTTGTGAATACGATGTATAGGTGAGGTGAAGAGCATCTATTCATTATTGAGTCATAGAATGCGAGTGAAATCATATCCTTTGTGAATCTCGCAGTCTTTAATCCTACTATCCATGCTTAGTGTTGTTATTAAAGATGTTGGTGATTTATATCTTGATTTACTGAGCGTTGATAACTTCTGAATATCGATAAAGTACTGGCTTCTTTGTCAAACTTCTATTTATCCATTGTTATTGATTCTGTGACTTGTGAGGAGGATTGTAAAGCACGAAGGGTGATGTCGTGCTTGAATTATTTATATTGTGAGGAAGAGTGTAAAGCACGAAGGGTGATGTCGTGCGATGTTTTATGAGTGTTAATGCACGAAGGGTGATGTCGCGGCATGATTTGTGAGTGATAAAGCATGAAGGGTGATGCTGTGTATATTATGAGAGGTTTAATGCATAAAGGGTGATGCATGTGCCGTTCTATTTATTTATTTATTTATTTGGTGAGGTTGAGAGTAAAAGCACGAAGAGTGATGCCGTGCAGTTTTTCCTTTGATGTTTTAACTGCCTAATTCATTTTAGGATTATTTTTTAATTTTGTATTTTCATGTCCTAGCCTCGTCACTACTTTTCCGAGGTTAGGATTGACACTTAGGATACTGCACTCTGCACTTTCCATGCAGATCCAGGTATCAGTGCAAGCTAATTCTGAGATTATAGTTGACTTCTACGCAGGAGACCCGAGGTAGATCTGCCGACGTCCGCAGATTCCTGGTGTCCCCTCCTATATGCTTATTTATTGTTTCCTTTAGTTCACAGACAGTTATACATTTCTCTTTCAGCCAAATATTTGTAGTAAATTCTTAGTAGTATGTGAGTTGTGACTGCAGATCATGGGTGGTTAGACATGTAGATATCATATGCGTAGTGTTATTATGCAAATTTCATTTCTTTATTAAAGTTTTATGTGTTGAAATGCAGTGGATCTCCGTAAATTTTAAGATTTCTATTTTGTAAACCTCTAATGTTGGCTTGCCTAGCAAGTACGGCGTTAGGATCCATCATGGTCTTGACGGTGGGAATTCGGGTCGTGACAAGTTGGTATTAGAGCACTAGGTTTCTTAGGTCTCACAATTCATGGACAAGCTTAGTAGAGTCTGGGGGATTGCTACGGAGATGTCTGTACTTATCTCCCAGAGTCTATAAAGTTAGGAACAAGTTCACGTTTATTCAACTCTGTCGTGCGATTCTTGTTATCCCAATACTAATTGAACTCTACTATTCTTATTCTTTCGTAGATGGCGAGAACACATCTCGCTTCTTCCGATGATCAGCAGTCGGATCCTCCTACAGCAGATCTTATTAGGGGCAGAGGCCGAGGCCATCCCAGAGGCCGAGGCATGGGTAGGGCTCAGCCCAGGGCCCGAGCAGCAACTCTAGCTGCGGAACCTCAGTAGAGTTCGATGAGGAGGTTTCAGCTCAGGACGTTCCGGCAGGACCAACTCAGGTCCTAGAGGGGTTTATTGCCACCCCGGTACTTCAGGATGCCTTGGTCCAATTAGTGGGCCTTATGGAGAGTGTGGCCCAAACTGGTGCATTCCCCATGGCACCAATCGTATCTCAGGATAGAGGAGCAGCCCAGACTCCTGCCACCCACACTTCGGAGCAAATGGCTCCCCAGTTTCAGATTCCCGCAGCCCATCCAGTTGGGGTAGTTCAGCCAGTTGCTGCAACTTCGCCCAACCATGGGACAACTATGTCCTCTAAGGCTTTATAGAGATTGGATAGCTTTACCAAGATTTTCCCAGTTCATTTCAGCGGTGACACTTCAGAGGACCCCAGGAGTACCTTGATAGCTTCCAGAGGTTCTTCGGAACATGGGTATATTAGAGACTAATGGGGTCGACTTTGCTGCCTTCCAGATGACTGGTTCCGCCAAGAAATGGTGGAGAGATTATTTATTGACTAGACCAGCTGGGTCTTCTGCTCTTACTTGGGATCAGTTCTCACATATCTTCTTGGAGAAGTTTCTACCTATCACTACGAGAGAGGAGCGCCGCAGTCAGTTCGAGCGTCTCCAGCAGGGAAGCATGACTGTTACTCAGTATGAGACTCGTTTTGTGGATTTGGCCTGTCATGCCATTCTTTTTTCTCCCCATAGAGAGAGAGAGAGGGTGAGAAGATTTATTGAGGGTCTTGCTCAGCCTATCAGATTGCAGATGGCTAAGGAGACGGGGAGAGAGATATCTTTCCAGGAGGCGGCCAATATGGTCAGGCGAGTTGAGATGGTTCTTGGATTGGAAGGTCAGGGGTCAGACAAGAGACCTCGCCATTCCTGTGGATTCAGTGGTGCCTCATATGGAGGCGGGGGTACTTATGGTAGAGGCCATCCTTCCAGGACATTTCATTCAGCACTCCAGGCATCCCACGGTGCCCCAGGTGGTCATGGCCCTTATATGCCTTATTCTACTCAGCCAGTTCCTATTAGTGCACCTCCTCTTCAAAGCTTTCAGGGTGGTTATTCAGGTCGACAAGGTCAGTTTGTCGACCAGCAGTCTCAGCAACCGAGGTCATGTTATACTTTTGGTGACCCAATGAACATTGCTAGATATTGCCAGGGTTCTCGTGCCATGGTTACGGCACCAGCTGTCGCACCGCCTGCCCAGCCAGCCAGAGGTAGGGGTCGTATTGTTAGAGGCAGAGGTCAGGCCACTAGAGTTGGAGGCCCGCCAGTCAGAGGTCGTTCTAGAGACATGATTAGGGCGGTAGGGCCCAGCCCCGATGTTATGCCTTTCCATCCAGAACTGAGGCTGAGTCCTCCGACGTTATTATCACATGTACTGTTTCAGTTTGCAGTACAGATGCTTCAGTTCTATTTGATCTAGGGTCTACTTACTCCTATGTGTCATCTTATTTTGCGTCATATTTGGTTGTGTCCCATGATTCTTTGAGCGCCCCTGTATATGTGTCCACGCCTGTGGAGGACACTATTATTGTAGATTGTTGTGTATCGCTCGTGTGTGGTCGCTATTGGAGGTCTTGAGACCAGTGAAGACCTTCTGTTTCTCGATATGGTTGATTTCGATGTTATATTGGGCATGGATTGGCTACACGCTATCTTGCACTGTCATGCCAAGACAGTGACTTTAGCTTTGCCGGGGTTGCCTCGATTAGAGTGGAGAGGGACTCCTGGCCATTCTTCCAGCAGAGTTATTTCTGATATGAAGGCTCGGCGTATGGTCGAGAAGGGGTGTTTGGCCTATTTTTCTTATGTTCGTGATTCTAGTGCTGAGGTTATTTCTATGGATTATGTGCATGTTGTTCGTGAGTTCCCTGAGGTATCTCCTACAGACCTATCAGGGATGCCAACCGACATGGATATTGACTTTTTCATTGATTTGGCTCCAGGCACTCAGCCCATTTTCATTCCGCCATACCGGATGGCCCCACCAAAGTTGAAAGAATTGAAGGAACAGTTACAGGATTTGCTTGATAAGGGTTTCATTATACCTAGTGTCTCGCCCTGGGGTGCGCCGGTGTTGTTCGTGAAGAAGAAGGATGGATCTATGAGGATGTGTATAGACTATCGACAGTTGAACAAAGTCATTATCAAGAACAAGTATCTGTTGCCGAGGATTGATGATTTGTTTGATCAGCTTCAGGGTGCCAAAGTGTTTTCAAAGATTGATTTGAGATCTGGCTACCATCAGTTGAGGATTAGGGCATCTGATGTCCCTAGGACAGCTTTTCGGATGCGGTATGGGCACTATGAGTTTCTGGTGATGTCTTTTGGGTTGACTAATGCACCAGCAGTATTTATGGACTTGATGAACCGAGTGTTCAACACTTATCTGGATTCCTTTGTGATTGTGTTTAGTGATGACATCTTGATATACTCCCGTAGTCGGGAGGAGCATGAGCAGCACCTCCGGATAGTGCTCCAGACCTTGAGGGACAGACAGTTGTGTGCTAAATTCTCAATGTGCGAGTTTTGATTGGATTGAGTCGCTTTCTTACGTATCAGCATAGGGTATTCGAGTGGATCCTATGAAGATTGAGGTAGTCAAGAACTGGCCTAGACCCACTTCAGCCACGGAGACCAGGAGTTCTTGGGTTTAGCGGATTATTACTGTTGGTTTGTGGAGGGGTTTTCATCTATAGCAGCACCGATGACCAGGTTGATCCAGAAGGGTGCCCCATTCAGATGGTTCGACGAGTGTGAGGCGAGCTTTTAGAAGCTCAATATAGCCTTGACTTCACATCGGTGTTGGTATTACCATTAGGGTCAAGATCTTACACGGTATATTGTGATGCCTCCCGTGTTGGGCTCGGAGCAGTATTAATGAAGGAGGGCAGGGTGATTGCATATGCGTCTTGTCAGTTGAAGGTTCATGAGAAGAACTACCATGTCCATGAATTAGAGTTGGCAACCATTGTTCACGCGCTGAAGATTTGGAGGCACTATCTTTGTGGCGTGTCGTGTGAGGTTTTCACGGATCATCGCAGCCTTTAGTATCTGTTCAAGCAGAAGGATCTCAATTTGAGGCAGAGGAGATGGTTGGATCTATAGAAAGACTATGATATCACCATATTGTATCACCTCGAAAAAGCCAATATGGTGGCCGATGCATTGAGTAGGAAGGCAGTGAGTATGGGCAGGCTTGCGTTCATTCCAGTCAGTGAGAGACCACTAGCTTCAGATATTCAGACTTCGGCCAATCAGTTTGTGAGATTGGATATTTCAAACCCATCCATTTTCTAGCTTGTATAGTCACTCGGTCTTCCTTGTTTGAGCGTATCAGAGATCAACAGTATGGTGAGACTCACTTAATGGTCCTTAGGGACACAGTTCGACACGGTGGTTACAAGCAGGTTACCCTTGGAGATAACGATATTTTGAGGATGCAGGTTCATGTATGTATGCCTAATGTTGATGGGCTTCGTGAGTTGATCCTCTAGGAGGCTCACAGTTCTCGGTATTCTATTCACTCGGGCGCTGCCAAGATGTACCAGGACCTTCGGCAGCATTATTGGTGAAGGAGGATGAAAAAGGATATAGTTGCTTATGTAGCTCGGTGCCTGAATTGTTAGTAGGTGAAGTATGAGCACCAGAGGCCTAGTGGTTTTCTTCAGCAGATAGAGATTCCTGAGTGGAAATGGGAGTGTATCACTATGGACTTTGTTATTAGGCTCCCACGGACTCAGAGGGAGTTCGACCCCGTGTGGGTTATTGTGGATAGGCTGACTAAGTCAGTGCACTTCATTCCTGTGGCAGTTACCTATTCCTCGTAGTGGTTGGCAGAGATTTATATTCGGGAGATCGTTCGTCTTCACGGTGTGCCTGTGTCTATCATTTTTGATCGAGGTACGCACTTTACCTCACACTTTTGGAGGGCAGTACATCGTGAGTTGGGTACGCAGGTGGAGCTGAGCACAACATTTCATCCTCAGACAGACGGTCAGTCTGAGCGTACTATTCAAATCTTGGAGGATATGTTTCACGCTTGTGTCATAGATTTCGGAGGATCGTGGTACCAGCTCTTGCCCCTTGCAGAGTTTGTCTACAATAACAGCTACCAGTCAAGCATTCAGATGGCTCCTTATGAGGCATTATATGGTAGACAGTGTAGGTCGCCAGTTGGATGGTTTGAGCCGAGAGAGGCTCGGTTATTAGGTACACATCTAGTGCAAGAGGCCTTGGACAAGGTCAAGATTATACAGGATCGACTTCGTACAACTCAGTCCAGGAAAAAGAGTTATGCCGGTCGTAGAGTTTGTGATGTGGTATTCATGGTCGGGGAGAGAGTATTGCTTCGGGTATCGCCCATGAAGGGTGTCATGAGGTTTGGGAATAAGGGGAGGTTGAGCCCTGGGTATATCGGGCCATTTGAGATTCTCGATAGAGTGGGAGAGGTGGATTATAGACTTGCATTGCCTCCAGAGTTATCCTCATTTGTTCCAGTGTTTCATGTGTCCATGCTCTGGAAGTACCATGGTGACATGTCGCACGTGTTAGATTTCAGCTCTATCCAATTGGACAATGATTTGACTTATGAGGAGGAGCCGGTAGCCATTCTAGACCGGGAGGTTCGTCAGTTGAGGTCAAAGAGTTATCCTTCAGTTCGAGTGTAGTGGAGAAGTCAGCCTGTTGAGGTAGCTACTTGGGAGTCCGAACTGGACATGCAGAGTAGATATCCCCACTTGTTCGCCATTTCAGGTACTTTTTTATGTTCGTTCGAGGACGAACGTTTGTTTAAAAGGTGGAGATTGTGATGAACCAAGGAGTAATATTGTGTTTCAGTACTTTATTCCACGCTCGTTAGCCTTGAAAATATTATAATTATCCTCCTCGATTTGCGTGCACAGTCCGGGCATAATTTCGAAAAGCCTTTATGTGGAAAATAGGAGAAATAATAATTTTTGGAATTTAAAAGTAATTTTTAGTTGAATTTGGTCAATGTTTTGGGTAAACGGACCGGGACCTGTGTTCTGATGGTCCCGGTGGGTCCGTAATAAAATATGGAATCTGGGCGTATGCCCTGAATCGAATTCAGAGAGATATAGCCCGAAAAATGAACTTTTGACTAAAATTGAATTTCAGAAAATTCTATGGTTTTGAAGTATGTGCTTAATGCTTTATTTTGATGGTATTGAGCCCGAATTTTGGTTTCAGAGCCCGATACAGGTCCGTTATAATATCTAAACCATGTCTGTGACATTTGGTGAGAAACGGAGTTCAATTGATATGATTCGGACCTTCGGTTGAGAAAATAGTAACTTTAATCGTTCTTGAGAATTTCATTGCTTTTAATGCTAAATCCGTAGTTTTAGGTATTATTTTGGCGATTTGATCGCACGAACAAGTCTGTATGATTTTTTAGAGTTGAGTCCATGTTCGTTTTGGAGCCCCGAGGGCTCGAGTGAGTTTCAGATAGGCTACGGAGTGTTTCAGACTTAGACATTTCTGTTGTTCTACTGTTTCTGGTGCACAGGTAATTTGTGCTTCGCGATCACGAAGCCACTCTCGCGATCGGAAAGTGTAGACTAGGCTGGGAGGAATTTCCTTCTTCGCAAACGGGAAGGACTTGTCGCGAACGCAAAGCATTGGGGGTGGTACATTTCGCGAACGCAATAGGTTAAGGGACCTAGGGGAGGGGTCATGCTCTTCTACACGAACGCATCCATTGGGTCGCGAACACGAAAGCTTGGAGGGAGCTGCCTTACGCGAACACGTAGATAGACTCGCAAAAGCGAAGGCCTTAGGCCGCTGTGCATCGCGATCGCGACAGGCCTCTTGCGAACGCGATGAAGGCCTGTTCAATGTTTTAAAATAGACTTCAAAGACAGGATTTGTTCAAAATTTCATATTTTCTTCACTAGAACTCAACCTTGGGAGATTTTTGAAGTGGGAATCAACATCAAATCATAAGTTCATATTCTTAAACTCATTCCTTTCAATTTCCATCAACACCTATTAGATTTTTAGTCCTAAATCTTATTCTTTAAGGGTAGAAATTAGGGATTTTAGGAGAATTGGGGATTTTGTAAATTTGGAAATTTACACCGCGATTTGGGATTGGATTCCATAACTAATTATATATTCGGGCTCGGAGTGAATGGTTAAACGGATTTTGGTCCGAACCTCGAGTTTGGACCAAGCGGGCCCGGGGTCGATTTTTGATTTTTTTTGGAAAAAATTCGGGAAATCTGTAGTTATTCATTAACGTTGATTCCTTTAGCGATAATTGATGGTATTAAGCTATTTGTGACTAGATACGAGTGGGTTGGAGGTGAATTCTAAGGGAAAACCGGTGCTTGAGCAGTGAGTGGTCTGCGAATCGAGGTAAGTGTCGTGTCTAACTTTGGCTTGAGGAAATAGGTATTATGTGTTTATTTGTTACGTGTTTGGTTGTCGAATACGATGTATAGGTGAGGTGACGAGCATCTATGCGTTATTTTTGAGTCATAACATGCGAGTGAAATTCTATCCTTTGTGAATCTTGCAGTCTTTAATCCTACTATCCATGCTTAGTGTTGTTATTAAAGATGTTGGTGACTTATATCTGGATTTACTGAGAGTTGATAACTTCTGAATATTGATAAAGTATCGGCTTGTTTGTGAAACTTCTATTTATCTGTTGTTATTGATTTTGTGAGTTGTGAGGAGGAGTGTAAAGCACGAAGGGTGATGTCGTGAATGCATTATTTATATTGTGAGGAAGAGTGTAAAGCACGGGGGGTGATGTTGTGCCATGTTTTATGAGTGTTAATGCACGAAGGGTGATGACGTGCCATGATTTGTGAGTGATAAAGCATGAAGGGTGATGCCGTGTATATTATGAGAGGTTTAATGCACGAAGGGTGATGTTATGCCGTTCTATTTATTTATTTGGTGAAGTTGGGAGTAAAAGCACGAAGGGTAATGCCGTGTAGTTTTTCCTTTGATGTTTTAACTGCCTAATTCGTTTAAGGATTATTGTTTAATTTTGTGTTTTCATTATTCTCACTCCTTATATTGTAATTCCCCACCGTATGTCCCCTTCCCATTATTTCTGCTTTATTTCTTTATTACTGTTGTTGCCGATAACATGATTATATTGTTCAAGTTTTTATGTGGTGTCGTGTCCTAGCCTCGTCACTACTTTGCCGAGGTTAGGCTCGACACTTACCAGTACATGGGGTCGGTTGTACTGATATTGCATTATGCACTTTCTGTGCAGATCCAGGTATCGGTCCGAGCTAATTCTGATATCATGGCTGACTTCTACGCAGGAGACCCGGGGTAGATCTGCCGACATCCGCAGATTCCTGGAATCCCCTCCTATATGCTTATTTACTGTTTCCTTTAGTTTACAAACAGTTATACATTTATCTTTCAACCAAATATTTGTAGTTTATTCTTAGTAGTCCGTGAGTTGTGGCTCCAGATCATGGGTGGTTAGACATGTAGATATCATATGGGTAGTGTTATTATGCAAATTTCGTTTTTTTATTAAAGTTCTATGTGTTGAAATGCAGTGGATCTCCGTAAATTTTAAGATTTCTATATTGTAAATCTCTAATGTTGGCTTGTCTAGCAAGTACGGTGTTAGGCGTCATCACGATTCCGACGGTGAGAATTCGGGTCGTGACATTAAAATTGTCTAGATCTGAAAAATAAAACTCCAAAAAACAGAAGAAAAAGTTCAAAAAAAGAGATTCAAAAGCTGTTTTTTTTTCTTTTCGACTTGTTGTATAATTCCCGGGCCTTCAAGCTGGTTTTGGACTGAAGAAGTTGATGTTCTCTGCTGTATTCGTTCTGCTATAGCTGAGCCTCATCTTTAGAAGATCTAGACCTTTATTTGTTCTTTGTTTCTGTTGTTTTCTGATCCAGGTATTCTCCTCTTACATTGATGTTTTCAGATCTGAGTTAATACAGAGTCATGGCTGATTTTTTTTTGTTGATCTCTCTACTGTTTCATTGGGTCTTTTGTTTTAATTTGTTGTCTGCTATCGATGAGTAAATCATTTTTGTTTTAGACCTCATACACTCAAATTCTAATCCATTAGGCTTTCTGAGAATTTAACTAGTAGCTTGTTGATGTTTGGCTATAATTTCATGTTTTTAGTGCATTACTTATTTTATATTTTGGGACTTTAATGCTAAACTATATTATATTTGTGCTTAATTGAGTCTATTTTATGTGTAAGTAAGTTGAAGACGAAATTGAAATCAAAGTAGAGATTTTATGTGTATTTTTTTTGCTCTACAAAAATGGAGCTGTGATTATTTGATTATTGAATCTACGAAGATTATTTTAAAAGAGAACAAAGGACATCAAAAGCAGACAAACGAGAAAGAAGACAAAGAACAAATTAAGACAAACGAGAAAGATGATTAAGAAAGGATTGCAAAGAAAGAAAGAAGAATTGAAACTTGAAAGTGAAATGAAGTGAATTGAATTGAGCTGGCGACGAAAGATGCCAAGCTCGCTATAGAGCAGGCGTAGCGAGCACTTTTGCTCGCGTTAGAGCTGGTTACGCGAGGGAATTTTTGCGCGACAGAGCTCGCGCCGCGAGCTTATGGCGAGATGGAGCACGCATCTGTAGCGAATTGGTTCGAATTTTAAAGCCTATTTTGTCTCTTATTTGATTTTAAATTTGGTTATTTCGTTTAGGTCTCTTCCTTACACATATAAATAGTCATTAAACATTATTTTTAAAGGAGTTTGGCGAACGGAGGCAAGAACATCGCGTGAACAACTTGTGGAGGAGAAAATTACAGGGTTCTTCATCCCTTTATCTTTTCTTTGTAATTTATTTATGCAAAATATTTGGAAAATTGTTATCACGAACATGAGTGGCAAAAACCCATCGTTCTGGGGTCGTGATTTAGACATGAATATTGTTGTTTTATGTTGACTTCACCTTGATTACAATTCACAAATATATGGTTGTTTCTTCATTTTTGTGATTAATTGCTTAATTGTCTGGCCAGCAGTTAGGTTCTATTTTACTATCGATGCTATGCTTGGGAAAGCCGTATTTAGATTAGAGAAAAATTGCAGAGAGCACAATCTTAACTCTTAGGGGGGACGAATTTGTGGTTAGGATAGAAATATACCTTGTCACCATGCTTAATTTAATATCGTAATCTTAATGTGTTTTTGATAGATTGATTATATAGGAATATATGCATTAATATATTTTGAATATGTAAGTAGTACTTCGGGAGAAGATTATGAGAGCAATTGTTCCATTAATTAGCAATCATGCATAAATTGTATGAAAGAGAGAGTTAACGAGAACACAATAGGATTAGTGAAATCGATCACAACCCTGGAATATCTGTCTTTACTCAATAAACCACAATTATTTTGCTACTTGATAATTTAGTTATTAATTAGAATTATAGTGTAGCATAATCACATCCTTGAACTCGATTTTGGCTTGACTGAATAACAATCTTGGTAAATTTAGTGGGTAGTTGATACAAGACTATGTGGGTTCGACACTCGACTTATCATTTTATTATTTGTACGACCATGTATACTTGCGTGTGTGTTTGGGAGCAACACTTATCACATAAGCAGGACCTGTAATTATTCGTTTGAAGTTGATAAATGAGATTTGATCATTAAAGGTGCAGGCCTTAGCTTAATTCATTGGTTCCTATGTTTGCCGTGTGGTTATTCAAGATTTCCCTAAGTGTTATTTGGATGATCAACAAACCGAAAACAACTCCAGTTTAGTTATACCATTCAGATATGAATCGAAATCATGTGGTATTAGCATTAACTTACTTATTGTTTGTGATGATAACTCGACAACTGAGCTTATGGTTTTAACCACCAGTTGGTCAAATCTGTGTTGTGAGAGGATCGAAGTCACACCCTGGATTCGCGATTCTGCCAATACATTTTAGTGAAGGAAACAGTAATTATATTCAGGTTATAATTTGGTAATTTAAAAAATGTAAGTACAGTGTTGATTCATTCATTTGTCTATGTATTAAGTTTATGGTGTGACGAGCGCAAAACACCGCTTAAAATTATGCTCGCTAATCAAATAGAGTATAATATAATATTGTATCCACAAGGATTGGAGTTAAATAGTATAATCGTAGTTTCTAGTTGAGAATTATGTGATTTATACTAAAATTAACTAAGAATCTAGAGCTATTGATTAATGACAATCAAAGCAAGGACTAAGCAAGGAAAGATACCAATGGGAGAAGATAGAGTTTTGATAGGATAGGCGCAAGATAATTATATGGGATTTAACTCTAGTTAATTCACTTCTAATGTTCAAGTGAGTCTTTCGAATTCACGTGATTATTAATTCAATTGTTTAGTAGAAACTCCTCTCTTGATTAAGTCTCAACCTCACAAGATGAACCAATTTAAGCTCTGTGAAGATATGCAAGAATTCAAAGTGGATTGGTCTTTAGGAGAACCTCTCTCGATTATCTTCCTAACTAGGTTTAATCAATTATTCCACTAGCCTCTTCCGATTACTAAGAAGAATTAATGAACTAAAGCAACAATATAATGCAAAGTTATCACAAGTTATGCCTCTCTCGATTACATGAACAAATAAAAATATAAATGCAATGATTAAATCATCCAAAAACGTTTCAATACATAAAACTAGAGTTATAATCCACAAACAAATATCAAAACACCAAATCTATCAAACCCTAAAAAGAACTATTCCATAGATATGGAGTAATTCATCACAAATATAATAAAATTATAGGAAAACATAAATTCAATCCAAACTCGGGTCTTGAGTGAGGAAGGAATGATGAAATCGTGTGCTCGTTTCTTCCCACTCCTCCTTAGCCTCCTTAGGTCGAATATGTGTCAAAAGTCTAGAAAATAACGTTTTTCCATGTATTTATACCAAGTAGGGTCAGAACTAGACGAAACTACATTCTCCTAGTCAAAATAGGATATCGGCTCTATAAAATTTGCACAGGCGCGCCGCATGGGGCGACGCGCCATGTGGGGCGTTAGTGGGGAAATCCAGAGAGCTGAACTTGTATCAAACAGCCAAAAATACAAAGCTGGGTCGCACCATGCGTCCTATAGTGCATCGCATCAGTGCAAATTTCTTAGAGAACGGATTAAACCTTGCTTTTTAATGTCCAAACATGGTCCTCGACCCCCGAACACGATCTCGTCTTAATCCCTTGGGCTTTTACTCATATTTCAAAGGTCGAAATAGCTCCATAACATCTACATCACCCGGAATTACTCCTACAAGGCATAAAATACGCAATATGCACAAAACAATAGAGATTAAAACTCAAACACAAGTAAAGTGCAGTGAATTATAGTGCAATAAGCGACTAAAATACGAGATTATAGCCTAGCATCACGGTGAACTGAAAATAGGCTTCATCATTATTGAACATCTAATCTGTTATGTGTCGACACCTCACAGCTCGAATGCGCATTAAGGATGTACATGGACCGGGTTGGTTCGGGTTTTATCAAAACCAAACCAAATCAATTATGTCGGTTTGAATTAGTTCGATTTTATCGGGGTTTTGGGATTTTCAGGTTTTTTGTTATTTACATATTATTTCAATCTTACTTTGTTAAATATTTGATAATTAAATATATATTTACTAAAAGTATAAAAAATTGACAAACATATTATCGGTTAAAATATTCTTATGGGATAATTCTATTAGTAACACATAATAGTTATTTTTTTAGTCGTCCGACAAAATTTTTCGTTGATATACACATTCAGGTTAACCGAATTTAGTAATTAAACATAAAAATCAATATGATACCTAAATATTAATAACCACTTCACATTCGAAAAAGATATAAGAATTTAATAGATCTAACATATGATATGAATATGAAAGAATAAAGAGATAGACGCATTTCAGTAACACTTGATAAGAAAGTGATCATACAACTCATTATTTAAGGTCAATAAATATGGAGCACTTCATATTCTTTCTATTAAAATTTATATCCCGCAAGAGAATTCTGAATATTTCTAGATATTTTTTAAAGAAAATTCTATATAAAATCTTAAAAATATATATAAAAATTATATATTTATATGTCGGGTTGGTTCGGATATTTTTAACTCAATACCAAACCAAATCAAACCAAACCACGTCGGATTTTTTTAATCGATTTGGTTTGACTTTTCGATTTGGTGCGATTTTTTTAGTCGGTTTGTACACCCCTAATGATCATATTTGAATTTGATTGTTTTTATTGTTGTATTTTATTCAACATCAATAAATCTGCAAATATATGTTTTGGGGCTTAATGAGGACCTTGGCTCACTTCAAGGGTCTTTTGAATGTTTAGAAGTCCTCAGATTCGATGGGCCCAAAAAGAATCATATTACAGACCTTGGCTTTTGATGAAAGATGAACTGATATACGAGCATTTTCTTTCCACTCCGTATTCTAACTCAGGAAAAATTATCTTTAAATGATAAAGTGAAAAGTAGAATTGATTTGCATATCCCCTTGTTCAAATAGAAAATCCGACTTGGGCTTAAGTTAAGCCCAGTTCACCAGCCCAGATTTTCTCAGAAGCATTGAATTTTGAGTTTCCCTTACTGTACTATAAAATTTATTGAACTCAAAATCGGTCGGCTATTGGGAGCATGACCAGGTGTTTCCTTTTGTTTCATTCAATTAATCTCACCAGGACTTTAGGCTTAATCCGACCATGTCCTTAGTTATTGAAATACTAAATACTAAATAGCAGAACATGCAGATTGTTCCCTTCGCATTAATTTTCGTAATTCCCTCTTCGAACCACCTCGAAACAAAAGAAGAAAATAGTTCATGAACAATTCGTAGCTGGCTTTAAACTCGATTTTAATTTACTATCGTGATTGTGTACACGTCCACGTGATATAATTATGATTTCTAAAATAAATCAAAGTACGCGTTCGCGCGACTTTTGCTAAATTTTTTTAAATAATCTTATTAATTGTGTACACGTACGCGTGACATGATTTTAATACTCAAACAAAATGGATCAACACATGTGACCTGTTTCAAAGATAATCCATAATAATTATAACAAATAAAAGCGGTAAAAGGAAAAAAATGCACATAGATTTTAAAAAATCTGTAATTAACAAATAGTCAAGCCAATTTATGATTATAAAGCGACCGTGCTAAAATCGCAGAATCCGAAAATGTCTAACAACTTCTCTCGGGTTAACGAAATTTCTTACCCCGTCTTCTGTGTTTCGCAGACTTTAAACGTAGTTAATTTTCCTTGATTTGGGATTCTTAAAATAAAGGGTGACTCAAAACATTGTAACGAAATAATTTCAAGTGGCGAATCTAACGAATAGAATAAATCAATCTCATTTCAATAATGTCATTTAAATTTTAAAAACTCATTTCCCCGTACAAAGGAGGTGTGATTGCATCACCTCAACACCAAATATATAACACATATCTTTAGGAATTCATATCCTCAGCACCAAGTTTAGAAGTGTTACTTACCTCGAACAGGCCGAATCCAATACCGAGCAAGCCAAACAATACTCTAGAAACACCATCCCCCGTGTACCGACCTCCGAACGGCTCGAAACCCGTGGAAGAAACTTGAAGAACATCCTTGAATTCTTTCAATCTCAAACTTTTAAGATGAAAATACTCCAATAACATTAATAGCCAAAAATGCCCAATTGTTCTTATAATGACCCGACCGGTCGTTTTGAAAATTACCATCATGTTCAGTTGCTTAAGGGCCTCAAGAAGCTTCGTATTATATATTATGGCTTTTGTGTGTGGCCGAGTTTGATTTTCAGATGATTCGGGATTGATTTGGAAGGATGATTCTTGTTTTAGAAGCTTAAGTGAAAAAAGTTTATCAGAGTTTGGCTTTTGTAAAGACGAATCCAGAATAGTGTTTGATGAATGCAATAGCTTCGTATGGTATTTTGGACTTAGGCGTATGTCCGTATTGGGATTTGGAGGTCTATAGGTTAGTTTGATGCATTTTGGCGAAAAATGGAAAGTTGAAGGTTTGGAAGGTATGACCGGGAGTTGACTTTATCGATGTCGGGTTTGAATTTCAATTCCGAAAATTGTCATAGCTCCGTTGTGTAATTTATAACTTGCATGAAAAATTTGACGTCATTCCGAGTTGATTTGATATGATTCGGCGCGAGTAATAGAAGTTAAAAGTTTATAAATTCATTAAATTCGGTTTGAGGTGAGATTCGTAGTTTTAATATTTTTTTTATGTTATTTGAGATCTCGATGTAACGACCTGGCCGGTCGTTTTGATAGTATTATCCCTGATCCCCTGTTTACTGCTTCCCCCGCATCTTTTTCTGCTAAATTGACTTGTCGGGAGGTTCTGTTTGTGATTTTGGAGTGATTTGGGACACTTAGTCCCTAAAATGGAAGCTTAAGTTCTAGAATTTTTACCGTAGTCGGAACTGTGTGAAGAAGACTCTGGAATGGAGTTTCATCGGCCCCGTTAGCTCCGTTGGGTGATTTTGGACTTAGGAGCATGTCTGGATTCTGTTTTGGAGGTCTGTAGCTGAATTGTGCTTCATTTGGCGAAAATTAAATTTTTGGGAAGTTTGAATAGAAGTGAAATTTTTGATATCGGGGTCGGATTCTGATTCCGGAAGTTAGAGTAGGTCCATAATGCCAATAATGACTTCTGTACAAAATTTGAGGTCAATCGGACGTGGTTTGATAGGCTTCATCATCGGTTGTAGAAGTTTGAAGTTTCAAAGTTCATTAAGTTTGAATTGGAGGGTGATTCGTGTTTTTAGCGTTGTTTGATGTGATTTGAGGGCTCGACTATGTCCGTATGGTGTTTTAGGACTGGTTGGTATGTTGGGTTGAGGTCCCGGGGGCCTCAAGTTAGTTTCGGATGCTTAACGGATCGAATTAGAAGATGGAGGAAAGGCTGAAGCATTGCAGCTTCTGGTGTAATCGCACTTGCGGTGGGGTTGATCGCAGGTGCAGACTCGCACGTCTGGAAGGAGGAGCGCAGGTGTGACTTGTAGAAGCTTGTCCTGTGGTCGCACGTGCGATGCTAGGACTGCAAACGCAGAGCCGCTCCTGCGGAGAAGGGATCGCAGAAGCGGAAGGCGAGCTGAGTGAGGATTCCGCAGAAGCGAACAATTTTCCGCAGGTGCGCACACGAAGGTGCGGCCACCTGATTGCATAAGCGGTCCAAAGTACCTTAAGTCATTTCCGCACCAATGATGGAATTTCCGCAGGTGCGGCGTCGCAGGTGCGACTGGAAGCCCCAAAAGAGAATTAGCTGGGCAGAAAAGGCTAAGTTCTAGGGTTTATTTCCATTTTCGATTTTGGGACTTTGAGAGCTCGGATTAAGGCAATAATTCAAGAATTTTTAAGAGAGAACTTTAGGGTAATGATTCTTAACTCGTTTATGGTTATATTTCACTAATCTATAGTTGATTTCATCATTTAATTAAGGAATTTGGTTGAGAAATTTGGAGTAAAAGGTTGGAAGTTCTTCAACTAAGTTTTTGATTTTGATTCGGATTTCGATATCGGATTTGGATAATTTTGGTTCGAGTGACTCGTGAGTGAATGGGCGCGTTCATATTTTGAGACTTTTACCCGATTCCAAGACGTGGTCCCGATGAGGCTTTTTAGAGCAATTTTTGAATTTCTTGTTAAGGTCTTGATTTTATTAACTAGATCAGTTTGTTATAGTTGTATTTTATGATATGTAATTGTTCTTGCCTAGATTTGGGCGATTCGGAGTCGGATAACCAAGGAAAAGGCTTTCTTACAGATTGATTTGAGCTTGGTTCGAGTTAAGTGACTTGCCTACCTTGTGCAGGGGAAATCCCCTTAGGATTTGGTACTGTTGTGATATGTGAGTGCCGTGTACGTGAGGTGACGAGTGCGTACACGGGCTATTTGTTGTAAAACCCAATTTTTACTGAGTAGTAACCTCTTTTCATCTTAATTGAGTTATACCAGCTGTCACACCTCCTTTTTTATACTCCCCAAAGAGGGTACGGGAGTTTCTCCACTTAAAGTGACATTATTCGAAATGGNAAATCCGGGTAAGGAATTCTGTTAACCCGGGAGAAGGTGTTAGGCACTCCCGAATTCCGTGGTTCTAGCACGGTCGCTTAATGATTAAACTTGGCTTAAATTGTTTAATTACCCACTTTTAGGATATATTTGTATTTTTAACCTTTCTTATTATAAGATTATTTAAATAATTAACTCAATACGAGTCACGCGTATGCATACTCGTTTAGTTCGACGTGT
>MDKI01265581.1:0-31358 GCA_005239505.1 Nicotiana paniculata | reverse complement strand
AGAATTCATGATTTTTAGCATTATATACCTTGCATTTTATGTGCTTTAATGATAAAAATATACTTCGTATGTGCCTAATGGGGTTTATTTAATGCGTAGGTGAATTGGAAACGGAAGCTGAGCTAAATGAGAGCATAAAAGTCGAAAAATACGCTCAAGAGTCGAAAAGGAGCGACCCGGGACAAGCCTGGCGTTATCCAGGCGTTTGGCTCTTAAGTCCAGGAGGTGCCTGGCGTTAGCCAGGCGTTACCCTTCAAAATCTAGTAGGTGCCTGGCGTTAGCCAGGCGTTACCCTTCAAACGCCAGCCATGGCCAGGCGTTAGCCAGGCCTTAGCCTGCTAACGCCTAGGTCCCTGCTTCAGTGAACTCCGAGTTTTAAAGGTTTTTAAGTGTTTCCAAGTTAGAATAGAAGTCTCTTACACTGTTAGGGTTTATCCCAACCATATAAATAGACCTAAGAACACATCTTTGGGGGGGGGGCGTTTTTGGAGAGCAAATACACACACAAGATCATTGAAGGAGCAAGGATTATCAGTTTTCTTCATCTTATTCTAGTATTTTCAATTCATGCAACACTTATGCAATTGTTTGATTATAGCATGAGTGGCTAAACACCCATTGTTCTGGGGTTGTGGTTTAGCCATGGATATTGTTATTCGACATTAATTTAACCTTGAATATAGTTCACTCAATATATGGTTGTTTCTTCAATTCTGTGTTTAATTGCTTAATTGTTTGGCCAGCAGTTAGGTTCTATATACTATCTATGTTATGCTTGGGAAAGCCGTATATAGATTAGAGAAGAATTGAAGAGAGCGCGATCTTAACCCTTCAGGGGAGCGGATTTGTGGTTAGGATAGGAATATACCTAGTCACCGTGCTTAATTAAATATCGTAATCTTAGTGCGGTCTAATAGATTAATTTCATAGGAATATAGGTGTTAATCTATTGAGAATAGGCGAGTAGTGATTCGGGAGAAGGCTATGAGAGCATTTATCGATTAATTAGCAACCATGAGTGAATTATATGAAAGGGAGAGTTAATTAGAATGCAATACGAGTGGTGAATAGATCACAACCCTGGAATATTTGTCTCTACTGAATACATAACAATATTTTTGTCACTTGATAATTAGTTATTTCATAGAATCTTAGTATAAAATAGTTGCATCCTTGATTTTATTTTGGCTTGATTAGATAACGATTAGAGTGATTTAGCAAGTAGTTTACACAAGTCCTTGTGGGTTCGACATTCGATTTAACATTATATTACTTGCTACGATCACGTACACTTGCGTGTGCATTGGGAAATCAACCAACAAGTACCTATCGATCTGCTATTTTTGTGCAGCCAATTGAACGAGGGCGGCCTCGCGTCTTTCGTCCAAAAATTATAGGCTTGTATTTTGCCTCGTGATCCGATTCTTCTGTTGCATATCGAAACCTGAGGCTGGGTTCCCCGACCTCGACCGGGATAAGAATTTCGGTACCATAGACTAAAGAGAATGGTGTTTCCCCCATACTAGACTTCGACGTTGTGCGGTATGCGCAAAGAACCTCGGGCAGTATTTCTCTCCAGTTTCCTTTGGCGTCGGTCAGTCTCTTCTTAAGATTTTGGATAATGGTTTTGTTGGTCGATTCAGCTTGTCTGTTCCCACTGGGATGATAAGGTGCCGATAAAATTATTTTGATCTTGTAATCCTCGAGAAACTTAGTCACTTTGCTGCCGATAAATTGTTTTCCATTATCACACACAACCTCGGTAGGCATCCCGAATCAATATATAATGTGGTCCCTAATGAATTCTACGACTTCCTTTTCTCTGACTTTCTCGAAAGCCTGTGCTTCAACCCACTTAGAAAAATAGTCAGTCATAAATAAATAAACTAAGCTTTACCTGGGGACGATGGGAGAGGGCCGACGATATCCATTCCCTATTTCATGAATGACCAAGGGGATAAGACCGAGTGGAGCTGCACCTCGGGCTGGTGAATCATTGGCACATACCTTTGACATTTGTCGCACTTTTGAACGAACTCTTTTGTATCCTTTTCCATAGAGACCCAATAGTACCCTGCTCTGAATAACTTTGTGAACCAATGATTCGGCACCGAAATGATTTCCACAAGTGCCTTCGTGAATCTCCCGTAGGACGTAGTCGGTATCTCCCGGTCCCAAGCATATTGCCAATGGTCCATCGAACAACCTCCTAAATAGTGTTCCATCCTCGAACAAAGTGAGTTGAGATGCCTTTGTGCGTAGAGTTCTCGAATCCTTTGGATCTGATGGGAGCTTCCCCTTATTTAGGTATTCTATGTACTTGTTTCTCCAATCCCAGGTCAGACATGTAGAGTTTATTTCGGCATGGCCTTCTTCGATCACTGATCTCAAGAGTTGTACGACAGTCCTCGAGTTAAGTTTGTCATCTTCGACCGATGACCCCAAGTTTGCAAGGGCTTCGGCCTCGTTGTTCTGTTCTCGAGGTACATGTTGTAAGGTCCACTCTTTAAACTGATGTAAAGTTATATGTAGCTTGTCCAAGTACCTTTGCATTCGGTCTTCTCGAACTTCGAAAGTTTTGTTGATTTGGTTTACCACGAGTAGGGAATCACATTTGGCCTCGTGACCTCTGCTCTTAAACTTTTAGCCAACTCGAGACCTGCAATCATGGCCTCGTACTCGGCCTCATTGTTAGTTAATTTCGAAGTTCTGATAAATTGTCTAATTATATTACCCCCTGGGTGGCTTTAAAATGATACCCAGCTCAGACCCCTTCACGTTCGAAACGTCGCCCGTAAAGAGGGTCCACACCCCCGATGATGTACCCGATTTTAATAACAGTTCTTTTTCAACCTCGGGTATGAGAGCTCGCGTGAAGGCGGCCACGAAGTCTGCCAAGATTGAGACTTGATGGCCGTTCGGGGTCGATACTCGATATCGTACCCACTAATCTCGATCGCCCATTTGGCCAATCAACCCGAAACTTTGGGTTTGTGCAAAATATTGACGAAGGGGATAGGTAGTTATAACACATATTGGATAACATTGGAAATACAGTTTTAATTTCCTAGAGGGGCTTATTAAAGCAAGCGCTAATTTTTCTAAGTGTGGGTATCTGGTCTTGGCCTCACCTAAGGTCCAACTAACATAGTAAACAGGGAATTGCGTACCTTGTTCTTCTCGGACTAGGACCCCACTTACCGCTATTTCTGAGACTGCCAATTACAAGTGGAGTTGCTCGTCCGCTTTCGAGGTGTGAAGCAGTGACGGTCTTGATAAGTATCGTTTTAATTCCTCTAAGGCCTGTTGGAATTCCCGAGCCCATGGAAAGCTACTCTTCTTCTTAAGCAGTGAGAAGAATCGATGATTTCTATCTGAGGACCTAGAAATGAATCGTCCTAGGGCAGCTATGCGCCCCGTTAACCTTTGGATGACCTTGAAATTATCCACGACCGTGATATCCTCGATTGGTTTGATTTTATGAGGGTTGATCTCGATTCCCCGATGAAGCCGAGGAACTTTCCCGAACCGACCCCAAACGCACACTTCTCCGGATTGAGCTTCATGTTGTACTTTCTCAGTATATCGAAAGTCTCCTGCAAATGTTTCAAATGGTCCTCTGCTCACAGAGACTTAACTAACATGTCATCAATATAAACTTTCATTGATTTTCCTGTTTGTTCTTCGAACATTTGATTTGCTAGGCGTTGATAAGTTGCACCAGCAATTTTTAGTCTGAACGGCACTACGTTATAACAATAGGTGCCGTATTTAGTGATAAACAAAGTCTTTTCCTGATCCTCCAGGTTCGTCCATATTTGGTTGTACCCGGAGTAGGCATCAAGAAAACTGAAAACCTCGTGGCCAGCTTAGGGCATGCTTTGTTCAAGTCCTTATAATCTACGCACATTCTAAGTTTATTTCCCTTCTTAGGGACTACCACTACGTTTTCTAACCATTTGGGATATTTCACTTCCCGAATGGACCCTATTTTGAGAAGTTTGGTTACCTCGTCCTTGATGAATGCATGCTTAACCTCGGACTGGGGCCTTCTTTTTTGCTTTACTGGATGAAACTTTGGGTCCAAGCTCAGTCGATGGGTAGTGATTTCTGGTGGGATCCCTGTCATATCAAGATAGGACCAGGCAAAGCAATCCATATTAGCTTTAAGGAAATGTATAAGTTTGTTTCTGATCTCGGGGGTTAGCCCCGTGCCCAGGTATACTTTTCGTTCTGGCTGGTGGTTGATCAATGTGACTTGTTCCAGCTCTTCAACCGGTTACTTGGTGGCATTGGAGTCATTGGGAATTATGAAGGATCGAGGGATCCAGTAGTCGTCATCCTCATTGATCCTTAGCTCCTGCAATTGGGTGACCCGTGTCTGTGGTTGCTATTTGGGCTCCTGCTTTCCCTTCGAATCTGATCACTTCGCTGATAAGAGTGCTGATACCGGTATCACTTTGTTGACTGCAAACATCTCCTTGGCGGCAGGTTGTTCCCCATACACCATTTTTACTCCCTCTGATGTCGGGAACTTCAGAACTTGGTGAAGGGTTGAAGGTACTGCCCTCATGTTATGGATCCAAGGCCTTTCGAGCAGGGCATTGTACCTCATGCCACCCTTGATCACATGGGACTTTGTTTCTTGAACGGTACTGGCTACATTTACATGCAAGATAATTTCACCTTTGGTTGTTTTCACTCGCCATGTTGAAGCCGTTAAGAACCTGAGCTGCAAGCACAATTTGATCCTGTAGGCTGAGCTGCTCCACGACCCTCGATCGAATAATGTTGGTCGAGCTTCCTGGATCAATCAAAACACATTTAACTTGAATTTTATTCAAAATAACAAATATTACTAGTGCGTTATTGTGGGGTTGTGAGATCCCCTCTGCATCCTCGTCATTAAAATACAAGGTCCCTTCCGGCACATAGTCCCGAGTTCACTTTTCCTTTGTGATCGACACCTTGGTGCGCTTGAATACGGGTTCATATGGAATATCGACCCCACCAACGATCATGTGAATCACATGTTGTGGTTCTTCCTGTACGTTCTTCTTGTTTGCATCCCTGTCTCTGAAGTGGTTCTTAGCTCGGTCGCTCAAGAATTCTCGAATATGACCCTCGTTGAACAAACAGGCTACCTCCTCCCTTAGCTATCTACAGTCCTCCGTTCTATGACCATGAGTACTATGGTATTTGCACATTTGATTAGGATTTCTTTGGGCCGGATCGGTCTATAGGGTTCAAGGCCATCTGGTATCTTTGATCCGTCCAATGGCCGATACAATAGTTGATGCATCAACGTTAAAGTTGTATTCTAATAATTGTGGCGCTTCTGTGGGCTCGACATTATATCAAAACCACTCTTACACATGAGCCCTCAGGATATCTACCCTCAAACATTTCTTCGATCACTTCGAATGGGGTTGCGTCCAGGACTGCTATTTCTATTATCTCCACCGTATGTTTAGTACCGATATCTGTTCGATCGTGGTTCTCTGTCGATGTCCCTTTGAATTCTGCCGATGGGCCTATTTAGATAAACGGAACCGGAAGGAGCTCTCAACTTATCATCCTCGACCCTAATTTTTAACTGGTATCGATTATGCACATCAGCCCAGGTTACAACTGAATATTCGATTAAATTCTGTTAACTGTCGTGAGGCCATTGAACTTCGTATGTTCAGACCTTGAGTAAAATCTTGGACGGCCCAATCATTTGCGACCGGGGGTAGGTCCATATGTTCCATCTGGAACCGACATACGAACTCTCTATGCACTTTGTTGTCTTTCTGCTTCACTTTGAAAAGGTTCGACTTCCTAGTCTCGACTTTTATGGCTCTGGCATGTGCTTTGACGAAGGAATCTGCGAGCATGGAAAAGGAATCAATGGAGTTGGGGAAAAATTATGATACCATATCATCGCCCCATTCGATAAAGTTTCTCCAAACTCTTCAGCAAACAGACTCAATCTCATCATCCTCTAAGTTGTTCCCCTTTATTGCGCATGTGTAATAAGTGACATGCTCATTGAGGTCAGTGGTTCCACTATACTTGGGAATTTTTGGCATGTGGAATTTCTTCGGAATGGGCTTAGGAGCCTCACTTGGGGGGAAAGGCTTTTGCACGAACTTCTTCGAATCCAAACTCTTCAGAGTCGATGGTGCCCCCGAAATTTGATCAACTCGACAGTTATACGTTTCTACCTTTTTGTCATTTTCTTCAATCTTTTTCTCCCCCGATTCAACTCGCTTTGTAAGCTATTCGAGAATTTTGATAATGGTGGGGTCAGTCTCTGATTTATTCGTGTTTTACCTCTCTGGTACTAGTTCAGCCATGTGAACAACTTCTAGTGAGGGCTCGGGTTCAACCCTACTTGGTGTGCGGTTCTGATTTTAAAGTTGCGCTATGGCAGCTTGTTGAGCCTGCAACATTTCAAATATTAGTCAAAGGCTGACTTCGCCGTCTTCTCCACCCTGTGTATCTTGACCGGCCGGTCAAACGTCTCTGCGGATGCTATTCTGGGGGTTGACGCCCAGATTTGCATTTAGGGCGACATGGGAACTGACATCGATGGGATTTGCAACCGATACTCCCTCAAGGCCAGCATGAGGTACTTCGATCCATGGGGCATCTATATTGTCATTTTCCCCATGAAAACCAAGGCCATTGTCGGCATGTGTGGGTACTGTTCGAGAGTTCGACATGCTGATCCTGAAATCAAAAACACTTACGAGAACAAGCGTAAAGCAGTGTGTGTTATAAGAATTAGTATCAGACAATCACTATTATCTTTAACCCCACGGTGCGCGCCAAACTGTTTACCCATAAAATCGGATAACAATTAAACTTATAAGTGGTTTTAAAAAGATGTGTGATTTCCCCTAGCACAAATTGACAAATAAGATAATTAATGCTAGCAATTGACTGTAAAATAAAGTAAACCAATACAGAAATGCAATTTGGCTCTCGAGCTAAATCACCATCGAACCAGCTGAGAATATAGTTAAAAATATGAGCTGGACTGAAGAAAAAGAGAATTTAAGAGAGCAAAGTGTTGTATTTCTTTGATATACGAGAATTGGATGATTATAATTAATTAGAGCCCCCTTTATATACTAGAAGAGTTTTACTTATAGTACAATTCTAAATACAGAAGAAAATCTCATGATTGGCTAAACAACCGTTCTTGATTTGGTCCGTTTCGAGATTTTCGCTACGATCCTCGACCAGTCACGGATATCTCAGCTTTTCGTTAGTGTGATATCTTCGGTCTTGCTCGATGTCCATCCGTTTGGTCTCGATAATTACTGGTCTCGATCTCGATCGGTACTTTGAATTCTGAGCTCGGTACCGCACCTTCATGTCTCGGTATGATATAACACGAGGCTGATTGTCGGCCCACCATCCTGGTCTCGATTAATCAACAAAATCGGATGAGCTCGATTTTAACCGTATACAACATGATTATTACATGAAAACCTGAAGTAGAAAAAGGAAAAAGTAGATATTCTAGTAGATGTCTAGGTAAAGAAAATGACATATGGATGCTTGTCTTAAACAGTTTGAGTTTATACGAATTTTGGTCCATATGTATCCATCTCTTCTGTCCAAGTAGCTATTATGTTGCCCCAGGTTCAATATTGTTTCTCTTTTGGACCAGAAAGACAGTCACAAAACCAAGGTCAAAGAGGCTTATGTAAAAGGTAGATCACTTGTACGACTTTAAAAGAGTGGGTTTGGTTATGTCGTATGTGGTGACGATGCATAAGCTATTGAATAATCAAACTTTTGCAATATATTTCGATATTAGACAAAGTCAAAAGTTATTATTAGTATTGTTAGAGAAGAGAGAGTCAGAGAGAGAGCTACAGAGGGAGGAGAAAAATTCAAAGTATTTATTACTCCATCCAATTATTTTTTCTTGACACGTTTTGATTTTTCATGCCCCTTAAAAAATAATAAATGAAGTATATAATTTACCATATTACCCATATTAATTGATGCATATTTTATTGGATTTGAGAAAATGATTTGAAATGGTAATAAATATTGTGGGTCAAACAGGAAAAAACTTGTTGTCTTCTCTTAGTATATGTAAAGTGCCAAATAAAAATAAATATCTATTTTTAGTATACATGCCAAGTAAAAGTGACCGGAAAAAATACTAAAAATTAACATCAGTAGCCCAATCCCATAAAAAAAAAAGTTTATTTGCTCTGTCAAACATATTTTGCCGTACAGAGGAAACTTTCTTAGTTATATATTTCAAAACTCCAGAAGAATCAGTAAGCGCAGAATCATATTGACGAATTACAACACAGTGTTCTTCTCCTTCCTAGCACAAATGTTAAGAGTTCAAGATTGCAGAATCATATTGACGAATTACAACACCAGTGTTCTTCTCCTTCCTAGCACAAATGTTAAGAGTTCAAGATTATTTGTCACGATATCAATTTTCCTCCGTAGGATGTCGTGACGGCACCCAGTCTTTAAGACTAGATAAACCTAACACTTACTAAATAATTAGAAGAATTCAACCTGCAAATGAAAAATACGAGATAAAAATCTTATACAAATTACAATTCCCAAAACCGGTAGTACAAGTCATAAGCTGTAGTGAGTTTGCTAGAAAATCCCCAAATACAACTGTTCGGGATAGAATTAAACAGTACAATAAAAATATCAGAAGGTGACTCTGAGGCCTGCGAACGCGACGTCAGGTTTACCTTGAGTCTCCACAGCTCGACCAGCCAACGTATAATCAACAACAACCGTGGCACCTGGATCTGCACAAAAATGTGCAAAAGCGTAGTATGGGTACACCACAGCGGTCTCCAATAAGTATCAAGACTAAACCCGATGGAGTAGTGACGAGGGACAGTCAAGACACCTATCGTTCTAAACAACCTGAACAAGTGTGTAGATGAACTAACAGAGAAAATAATATTTACATAAAGCTAAGCAGGATAAGGAATACAAAATAATACTTCCAATGATACACTAGTAACAACAATATTCAACAGGGAGGAGTCCGGTAATAATGGTGTAGAGTAACTGATCACAGTCTAAGTCTGGGGAAACCAAATAAAGGGAAAACCAGTACCCTTTCAATATGAACAACTGCTTTCACACCAGATCTGTTCAAGCATTTCCACGAGGTACTGAACCTCATAATCAAAGCTCCCGGGTCCCAATTCATGAATCCTAATCACTTGGCATCTTGCCCCACATTACAACTCATAACTGCACGGACGACTCTGGTGCCAATAAACAGTCCTCACACAGAAGGCAAGAAGACAAGCGTACGTATAATGGTTACTAACGTCAAGATCTACCTTTTAAAATTGATATGGGTGATTTAACTACGCGTATACTTGTGCAAGTATTCTACCATAACTCCAGTCAACAAATAACAGTAGAGACAATGAATGGCACGTAAGAAAGGATCACCACGAAATGTACAGTGTAATGAAAGCAACAATGAAGTTTGAAGCAGCGACCAACGCAACAAGATTAGCTATGTAGAATTAAGCAAATAGTGCAACACAGAGAAAAATAATTAATAATATGCTAAGGAAAACAACATTCAAAGACGAGTGCACAGAAAAGGGAAAATGACAACAAGAGCCCTCCCGAGGTATCGCTTCGTAGTCTCAAATCGTAAAATGATCACAACTTTCTTTAAATCACCGCGCGAGTCTATATTTAGTTTTGAAAATCATTTCCCCGAAATAGCATCCCGCATTTTAGACTACCTTATCACACTGCATGGCTTCTAGTAGTTCCCCTACTACCCACGCGTTTTAAGCCCACATTATCTCATCGGATGCGTTTTAACCCCCAGACCTTATACCACCGCATGCATATCAATAATAACAACAGCACGGCAGAAACCTCGTGCAACACAATAACAACGCCAGGGCAGAAACCTCATGCAAACACAATAACAACTTCATGGCAGAAACCTCATGCAAACCAATAACAACCGAACAACATAAACCTTGTGCAAACAACATAACAATTCTCTCAACAAAACACGTATGCCAAAAAATATAACAACTCAAATAAATGACTTTCACAATATGTGACCATATGTCACAACATTTCATCAAAACAGTTACAATATCACGATCATGTATAGCCCTCGGCTCAACAACACTGAATACAACAACAACAACAATAACAATAACACGCGAATACGACAAGTAAATCAACACAAGAACTTCAGAACACAAAGAAACGGAAGAACGAACTCACAAGGAAAGGCACAATAGAGAAATAATAGTCTCAACAAGAATAGTTCAACAAGGAAGAGATAATGTGTAACAATGATTTCACGAAAGTGCAGTTCGACAACAAGAGAGATAGCATAAATCAATGACCCCAAACAAGAATACGTCAACAATGAAAGGGGTAACAAATTTCCATTAAGGCTAAGCAATTACGAAAGAGAAAATAATAATTTTAATTAATGTTAAGCAAATTACGGAAAGATAATAATGATTTCAATTAAGGTTACACAATTACGGAAAAGATAGCATGACGATAAAAAAGGCAACAACTTCAATTAAGGCACATAAAAGGTTAACTGGCAGTAAGGGTAGAACATGAAACAATTAATTTCAATTAAGACACGTAAGGATGAATTTAGTAAATGGGGGATTTAACATGACAAACAACTTCATATCTAATGAACATAATAACTTAAGCCCTAAACGGTCAAATTTACATAAATAAGCCTGAGCACGTACTCTACACCTTGCGTACACGGCCTTCACATGACACAATTAGCACCAAATATTCAAATCCTAAGGCGTAGTTACCCCACACAAAGTTAGGACAGATACTTACCTCAAAAAAGCTAGCCTGATACTTTAAAATAACCTTCTCGAGAGAAACAACCTTCGGACAGTTCAAATTTAGCCAAAATAACTTCAAATCATAAATAAAACTCATAGGAAATCATTTCGGATAATAAAGCTTCAATCTTTAAGAACTAAAAGTCAACCCCCTGGGCTCGCGTCTCGGAACCCGAAAAAAATTATAAAATCCGAATACCTATTCGATAACGAGTTCAACCATATAAGAATTACCAAATTCCGATATCAATTAGTCCTTCAAATCATCATTTTACATTTTGGAAGATTTCTTCAAAAATTCTCATTTATCCTCAACTCAAAATACTAATTATAAGGAAAAAAATAAAGATATAATCATGGAATATAATAAATTCTGGGTGGGGAACACTTAACCCAATGATTTTCTTGAAAACTCCACGAAAAATCGCTCAAAACCGAGGTCTATAACTCAAGATATGGTGAAAATGGCCAAACCCTCGATTTGGGAAAATATATTCTACTGCCCAGGTATTTGCACATCGCGATCGCGAAAAAGGAGATGACCACTGCCAAAAATTGTACTACCCGAACGCAAACATTTACATGCGATCGCAAAGAAGGAAAAAACTTATGCCCCAAGAAATGTACTACGTGATGGTGAACCACGATACGCGATCAGTGGCGGATGTAGAGTATAGTTACTGGGTTCCCGAGAACCCAGTACCTTTTGTGGAGACCCTGTATTTTTTTTTAAAATCCATTAAATATCTAATAATAATTGTGAACCTAGTTATTATTGTATATTAATTTGAAATTACAATAGGAACCCATAAACTTCAAATCCTGGATCCGCCTCTGCACGGAAACGCGAGAGGGAAAAACTTATCAGCTGCTGAGATGTGCTACGCGAACGTGTGACTGTGAACGCGAACGCAGTGAAGGAGGTTGCATACGTATGCGATCGCAGGCAGTAAAATGCGAACGCGAAAAACAATATTGTCTGCCTCCAAAATTACACTACGCGAACGAGGAGGAATTGATGCGAACGCAATGAAGAAAATCAGATGACAGAATCAACAACTCTAAAGCATGAAGAAATGGCATGTGGCCCATCCGAAACACACCTGAGGCCCCCCGGACCCCGTCGAAACAAGCCAACAAGTTCCATAATATAACATGGACTCGCTCGAGGTCTCAAATCACACCAAACAACGTCGAAATTATGAATCGCAGCACAAATCGAACTTATGAACTTTCAAATCTTCCAACTTCCAAAACGCGTGCCGAAACATATAAAATCAACTAGGAATGACATTAAAATTTGTCATGCAAGTACCAAATGACATAACGGAGCTAATCCAACTCTCGAAATCGTGTTCCGACCCCGATATCACCAAAATCATTTCTCGGTCAAACCTCTCAACCTTCCAAAACTTCAACTTTCTAATTTTCGCCAAAATGCGACGAACTACCCTACGGCCTTCTAAATCCATATTGGGATGTACGCCTAAGTCCGAAACTACCATACGAAGCTATTGAAACCATAAAAATTTCATTCCGGAGTCTTTTTCTCAAAGGTCAAACTCCGGTCAACTCTTTTCATTTAAGCTTCAAAAATAAGAATTGTTCTTTCAATTTAATCCAGAATCATCTGAAAACCAATCTCGACCACACAAGCAAGTCATAATACACATTACGAAGCCGCTCGGGACCTTAAGTCGCTTAACGGGATACTAATTCTCAAAACGGCCGATCAGATCGTTACAATTTTGAAGCTAAAATATACTCCATATGTTTCAAGTTGTTTGTCTTGGTTTGACTTAGCATAAAGTTTAATTAAGAGAGGATGACTTTTGAAATATGTGATCTTAAATATGCCATAGTATTTATGTGGCTATAAAATTTTTAAATTTATGGTCTTGAACAAGCCATAACATTTGTGTGGCTATAAAAGATTCTCATTAAGAAAATATAAAAATGTACCAATCATTTTTCTCATAAGGAAAAGAGATTTTTTTATTCTTATACAATATTTGAAACTTATTTATCAAAATTGTCTTAATTTTGTGTATCACCAGCCCTAAACAATGATTGCTTACGATGTATATAATACAATCCATTATTAGTGCCTTAAATTAGGAGATTCAGTTACACCTTTTCCTTTTTCTCTCCTCTCCTCTTTTCCTATTCTCTATTGCCTTTCTCTATATACCATCAATTACTAGTGCCTTAAATTATGAGATTCACTTATACCATTTTTTCTTTTTTCTATCCTCTCCTCTTTCCTATAGTGCCTTAACTGTAGTATAGCATCCAATAATGTCGAGCCACCGTGACATAAAATAGTTCAAGACTTAATTGAGAATCAAAAATTATAAAAATATTTTAATAGATTGAACTAGAAAGTAGCACCAAACCAAAGCAATAGAGACACTGACGATACACAGCACCTAAACCAAAAAAATTGAATGTCGGAAAATTAAAATTCGATACAAATTTAATACATGTACAACAAAATATAAACTAAAAATAAATTTTATACAACCAATTATATAGTGTACATCTTATTTATAACTTATATATAACTTTCATACATCATTTTACCCAGTTAAAAATAACTACATCATCATACAACTTAAATATAATTTTTATATAAATATTATACAAATATTGTCACGACCCAAAACCACGTGACCTTCACACTACCCGACCCGAGCGAACCAAACCATGTGATGCACCCAAATCATATGCATGAAAATTAATTTAACTGCGGAAGCTCCTTGAAAATCATATACATTTTCAAGTTAAATGATAAAATATTTTCCAATTCAAAATCACACATGTAACCTTTCATGATAATAACAATGAGACTACGTAAAATAAATATCTTTCATGAATGTCGTGTAGAACCCTGTTACTACAACCTTTCACAACTATCTATGGAGCCTCTATACCAAAGAATAGAACCAACAGTTGGAGTAATTCCAACAAAATAAAATAAGGAAGAACATGATATCTACCACGAAATAAAAGTGGTGCTTCATAAAACCTTGGAAAGAGAGTCGTCCTGGCCTGACCGCATGCCACATATCATACATCATCCTGAAACATGTAAAGTAACCAGGGCCTTGGAGGGGGGCCGTAAGGGCTGAGTACACCACAACGGTACTCAATAAGTGTCATAGACTCTCTCTAACTTAAGTTTTTGGGACAAAATTTATAAGAATAATGCACCAATATTTGATATAAAACGATAAGAAATTTTATCAATTCATGACCCTTATTATTTTAAAAAACAATCAAGTGAAATATAACCCACAATATAAACTTTTAAAATATTTACATCAATCCAAGATTTTGGATAAATCGTACAAAATCATTACATATGCTTTAAGTCAACGAAATCACTTTTGACTCCTTACCCCTAAACATAAGAAAATCATCCTTACCTTTCACTGGGAGTACTATACCATCAGCGACATAAGAAGGTCAACTAGATTATGTACCTAGAGGCAAGTATCATATACCCTACTTGCTCAGGTCGTCTCATCGTAGTGTTATACGAATCGACTCATCCATGCTAATAATAGCACAAAATAGTAATCTCTCGAGGGAGAGCACTCTGCCGTAGTCTATACCACAAAGTGGCCATCTACGCCTATACCGGCACGTGTAGTTTCATGACAACGAACACAATATATCCAAAGTCAATATTTGTGAACACATGTAACTCCCAAAATATTTGATACTTAAAAAAATAGATTCATAGCATTGTAGCTTCAAAGGATCTATTTTTATCAACTCATTTCATTTATAGAAAATCTAAATCATTTGAACAAAACATAAATAAACAACCTTTTACATGTTAAAGCTTTTAGAAACTTAACATCAATCTTTAAAAGATGCCACAGGTGCTATTCTGTTCGTCAATTCCCAAAAAAAATACTTTCCACGAAAACTTATCTTTAGCACTCAAATATGTATACTCTTGTAAATACGTAAGTTTTGATAAAAACTTATAACATTTTCTTTGAGTGTCATTTGGCCAACAAGATTTAAAATAAAATTTTATAAAACATCATGACACGACATATACAATATCATATTCTAGTACATGGAGACATCCGTACTTGTTTGTCTCCACAAGCACGAAAACACATTTTACAAACATTAAGTATTAACTCAAAACATGTTTTTAGAGAAAGTCCCTCAAGTAGAGTAAGTTTTAATCAATTTACCTAGCTTTCTCTTTATTAACATTCACAATCTTTCAATCCTCCTCCATCATTCCAATGTTGATTCAAATGCTCAACATCACCAACCAGTCGATATCTACAACTAGATATCCTAATTACATCAGAATAAGACCTAAGATATTGATCAATGACCATATATGTCTCATAAGTTGTCTATAAGCCTCCAACAACTCAAATCTCTAAATAGTTTTACATGCTAGACCATTCAACTTCATTCTTACGTTTTAATACTCTTTCAAAGTCATTAATGATACTACATTATTGTCCATTGCCACCAAGTTACTATTCATCGTCTTCTATAATCAACACTTGTAAAATATACAATTTGGTTGATTACTTAGTTGATCACTTCTATTTTTATCTAACAAATAATTCCATCGGTTTATTTTATTCATAAATTTCACTGCCAAGATTACCATTCATCTTCTCTCTTATTTTCTCAAAAGTACTATTCATTCCATGAACTAGAATTTTATAATCCAGTCTTTCAACCATTAAAACTTGTAACAAATGCTTCAAATACTTCTAAATACTCATAATAAATGAGTTTGAAGCATTGGAATTACCTCTAGTAGACCAATCTTGAAAAATCAGAACTTTGGTGATTTTAGTGTTCTTGAGGATTTGATGATGAAATCTAGCATTTGGATGCAAGAATGATGTTAGAACTCATATATATTGAGTAAGAATCAACCCAAAACATTATTAACAACTTATCTTAGTTGATTGGACTTGATTTGAGCTAAAAATCACTCCTTCACCTCAAGATCCCTAACCCACAAATACTCAAAATACTCTCCTCCCCCGACCTTGTATTTATAGGCCTAGATTTCTGTGTTTCGGACGTGGCCTCGAATGCTTCGCATCCCCAGTTCACTCTTCTTTGATGCTCGGATGCGGACCTAGGTGCTATGGCAGCACTTCACTGCTAGTCTTTCTTTTGGACGCGGTCCCGGATGCTTCGCATCCTTAGACTCCTCTGCCAACCTTTGATAATTTGGTCATAACTTCTTGTAGGAGTGTCCAAATGACAAACGGTTTGAAGTGTTAGAAACTAGACTCAAAGATATTTCCTTTGATAGGTTTTATATCACATAAATTCTTATATATATGTAGATATTCTCGTCGAAAGTTTGGTCTTGTGCGTACTTAGTTGAAACTTTAGTCTATTATGTAATTTCCAACTTGATTTGGACTTAGGGCTATCCTTAGACCCCACATCACTTATAATATGCCTCGTACACTTATTATCATAGCCAATTGATATCCACCATATTAATAGTCCTCGTCTGAACACAAAATAATATAATTAGCGCACATCAACTTTCTTAATATCGCTTAAGTACTTCAAAATTTTTCGGGGTGCTACAAATATGTCTTTTGTATGTATTTTGTATATGATTTGTAAATATTTTTTATGTGGTGTGTTCTTCTTCTCTGAAATTCCAATCAAAACTTCCTTTCTTAATACTATTTTGATACATATCAACAACTTTATGTAAAAAGAAAATATTTATAACTTAAATAGAAATTTCATACAACGATTCATACATTATACAACTATTTTACAAGTTTCATACAATATCCAAATAAAAAAAATAACTACAGCAGAACACAACTTAAATACAATTTACATATAATTATAATTCAACTTTAATCCATCTTCTTCATCTTCGAGTTTCAATCTAAAAAGTCATCCAAAATCAATCATAATCTTCACCAAACAACCTCAAAATTGAGATATAAGCTCCAAAAGATATTCCCGATCGTTTGCAACAACACCCAATCAAAATAAATAATAACTTAAAAAATTTGAATTCAAACTCAAAGTTTCGAAGCTTTTGATGGCTTTCAATAGTTGCGCAACAAACAACGATTGGTTCGATGGTGATAAGTGACGACATCAAATCTATTATTGAATTGTCTGAAGAAAAAAAAAAGAAAAAGGAGATGAGAGAAGAGAAGAGAATTATAGAGATCCAAAGAAGAAGAAGTCGGGCAGAAAATATAAAATAGAGAGAGAGAGAGAGAGAGAGAGGAGAGATCTGTAAAATTTTCACATTAGAAGGATAAAATCAAGGATACTCATTTAAAATTTATTTGTATATAATTGGTAAATTATATGTCAACTTATAATTAAGTTAAAACCTAAATAATGAAAGTAAATAAGTTTCTAATATAATATTGTTTACCCTAAAAACAGATAACAATTGAATTTATTTGTGGTTTTGAGGACACGCGATTTCACTTGGCACCAATTGAGGAAATACGTAAATTGATATTGAAAATTGACTGTAAAGAAAAAGAAAGCTAACTAAATGCGAGTGCAGCTTTGGTCCTCGAGTTAGGTCGCCCACGAACCAAACGAATATTCTACTGGAAAATATGAACAGAGCAATAGAGTATTGAAAGCTTAAGAGAAAGATAGTATATTGCTTTGTATTGCGTGAATATGATGCCTTTTACAGATGATTAGACCCCCTTTATATAGTACGAGAGTCCTACCTTTGATACAATAAAAAATTTCATGATTAGCTAATTAATCGGCCTTTTCTTGATACATGCCGAGATTTCGCCGTGATCCTCTCCCAATTGCGGATATTTTGTCTTTCCGTTATTTGGCTCGGTAAATTTCCCTCGATCTTGCTCGATCTGTATCCTGTCTGGTTTCAATTTTGGCCGACATCGATCTCGATCGGTCTCTTAGTCACGAGCTCGGCAATCTAACTTTACACTGCGGTCCAATATAACATGGGGTCGAACCTTGGCCTGCCTCATTCTAGGACAAGCCCGATTTTGACTGTATACAAATATATATAGGTAAAAATCTATAGGAAAAAAGTGCCAATCTTTTTTAAATGGGGAAGTACATACATTTCGATGAAGGAGCAAAATAAATTCTTATGAACTCCTTCCTTGAATCAATGCTGATCGGACCAATTCCTTAGGAGTCCGGAATCAAAATGTGATTCTTTTGGACTCAAAGAACCATAATGTGTGAAAACAACTTGGTGGCCATTTTATAACGCCTTTTTAAAGGCACTATACCTTAACGGTCGTTTGCCAGTCACGTATAGCACCCTTTTAAAAAGCACTATATATAAAGCCTTTTTGAAAGGCGCTATATATATTATATGGGTCAACCAATAATTCTTCTGGGTTTAACTGACATAACAATAATTCAACTAGGTATAGCGCACTTATTAAAGACGCTATAACTCAAAAAATTGTACCCCCGGACTGGTTTTTGCCTTATTTAAAGATGTTAAGGATTTTCTAAAATTCCATCCATAAATATCAAGTCTTCTGAAATATTTCTTCGTTAAGTTGTTTTGCATTTTGACATAATGTCTGAAGAGCGAAGAATAAAGGCTTCATTATATTGGGGGTGAGGTTGTGGTGGCGAATAACTTAGTAAGCTATAGTTTATCTTCACAGTGTCATGTTAAGTTACCACTTACAATGGAGTATGATACATTGGTGTCGTTGTTATGTAAAAGCAGTGTGTGAGAAAACGTTTGGTGAACCTTAAAGTAACCGGAAGATATCTGTATTCTGTCACTACGCAAGGGGGTGCTTGTTATGCTAAGTTTAACATCGAGGACGGTGAAACTCTGAAATTTTTTTTGTTGACTCCGGATGAATACCGGGAATTTATTGTGATAAAAATGTTAGAAATGTACGTCAAGGTTGAAGACGTTCGCAATAATGAGATTGCGCAAAGCAGGGATACAGGGATATCCCTCAGTTATCGGGTGATTATTTTAGAGCAGTTTTAGCCGAACAGGTTCTAGTTGAAAGAGTTTGGTCTGATCTAAACTTATCTCCACGGGCGAAAGAGGATCGAGGAAATAATTTCTCTCCTAGTTTACATAATCCACATGACTAGTGGTAAACTTCAATTTTCCTTTGTGTTATGATGTTTATTTTTCATGTATTGAATTTTTATTAACACTCATATATTCCACAGGGGGTACCGGCCAGATATGAATTTTATAAGTTGTGAACCAACGCCCAGTTGGAATATGCCTAGTTCTGGTGTGTTGGATCATGGTGGTCCATTCGGGAGTCATCACCAACAAGATAATGTCCATCACGGGATTTAAACACATTAAGATTTGTAAGTAAAGTGATAAAGCTATATGTAAAGTTTGGATCAATTTGAGTAACTCATTATTTTTGTTTGTTGTGCAGTGAAAACGAGCAACTTGAAGGTCATGTCCTTACTCAATTTCCCAAAGACGATATATTTAATCGGGATCTGGTAGATGCGCAGAGTCAGGAAGAGAATAGTGATTATGACAACAATGCCAATGAGTCTGGAGATGACACACCCTTCCTTGATGAGGGTGATGAGGAGGAGGAAGAGAATGTTGAACCTGATTTGACGCGGGAGCATGCTCCACCTCCCGTTAGACCAAGAGGGTACGAGTCCCACGTGCCTTTTCATTCAAGGGAGATTCCCTACCTTGATCATTTGTCAAGTGTGCCGGATGTGGATTCCCTCACAAGGGTATTGACAAAATTGGGACAACAATGTGGGATGAATCTAGAGCAACGCTGCTGTCAAAGCACATACTTTTTCCCAATAAAGCTCGCCTAACCAGGGCGGTGCTAATGTATAGCGTAAAAGAGTATCGTGAGATCACGGTATGCGAGTCATCTCCATAATACAAGGTAGTCTGTTATAGATGGTTTACGATTTGTAATTGGATGTTGCGTGCAAGGAAGAAGAAAACAAATATGTGGGTTGTGGGTAAATACATTGGTACCCACAATTGTGAAATGTACACATTCAGTGGGAATCATTTTAACTTGAATGTTGACTTGATTTCTCTTGTCTTGATTCCACACATTGAAGCATCCATAAGGTACAATATCAAAGAGTGTATAACATCTGTCCACTAGGAATATGGGTGCACCATTACCAAAAGAAAGACATTTCTCGGGCGCAAACGTGCGTTTGAAATTGTTTATGGTAACTGGGATAAGTCATTTGCATATCTATCTAGGTACATGGCCGCATTGCAACACTTTAACCTCGGGATTATTGTTGAATGGAAGCTTGATCGGAGTCCGGGAATACCAGAACATATATTCAAATATGTGTTCTGGGCATTTAAACCAGTTTTCGGCATTGTCGGCCGGTAATATCCATAGACGGTACTCATGTCTATGAAAAGTATGATATTAAGTTGTTGATCGCCCTTGTAGGAAATGTTAATGGAAGTAAATTTCCCTTAGTTTTTGCTATTTGTACCAATGAAAGCCAAGAGATATGGACACTATTTTTGAACCACTTGAAGGAGCACGTTATCATACAGCGTTCAAGTATTTATCTAATATCTGATCGGCATGGTGATATTTTAAGTTCTGTATGAAATTTGCGTGCATGAAGGAACCGTATGCCTACCACCATTACTGTGTGAGGAACCTGAATTCCAATTTCCAGAAGGCATATCCCAATAAGGATTTGCATGATTTAATGTGGATGGCTGCAACAGTACACCAAGAGTGTAAATTCAGGAGGCGCATGGAATCTATCAGGCAGGAAGAAGAGGGAGTCTATCGTTGACTGATGCGACATGAGATTGACAAGTAGACTTTGCATGCGGATTATGGCAGAAGATGGAGAATTCTAACTACAAATGTGTCAGAGTTTTTCAACGGGTTATTGAAGTCTGCACGTGGATTCCCTGTTACTGCCATGGTGCAAATGTCATTCAAGCAGATGGCAGAGAGGTTTTGTTGAAAGGGCTAGAGGTGCATCATCATTGATGGAAAATGGTGTCGAATTTATGCCAATACCAATGAAAAGATTTGAGAAATACAGGCGGCGAGCACATTGGCATTCATATTTACAGTATTGCAATGAGCGAAATATTTTTGAAGTTCGCACCGCTATCCATCAAAACCAGGGGAATAATACATACACCGTAAATAAAGCCACAAGGTTATGCTCTTGTGGGAAATGGTCCATCTACCACATGTCGTGCTCACATGCCATGAAGTGCTTTCAACATACAAGTTTAAGGACAACCAACTACGTTGATAAAGAATATAGTGTTGCTGCATACTTAAACACCTTTAGTGGGCAGTAGAAACTAGTGGGTGTTGAGCATTATTGGCCGCTAGAACCATTTAAAATGGTGTGTAACAAGGAGTATGTACGTCAACGACAATTGCAAAAAAGAACGCTTATACATAAACGAATGGATGTTGGTGATACCGTTTATGCGCGCAAATGTGGCATATGCTCGCAAACAGGACACAACCATCGTAAATGTCCTTCAGCTGATTTGGGTGGCGGTGGTAATTTAGCTCCTGGTGGAAGTTCATCTAATGTGGCCAATTATCAAGGATACACGTAGTATTTTTTTCCCGTAATTTGTTGTAATAAGTGTATGTACTTGTTCATCTTGCAGAATATATGAAATAAAATTATGTTTCAATTGCTGTTAAGTCTTATTGATATTTAGCATTAATACTTCAGTACAACAATTTAACATAAACCGATTTAAAAAAATAATTTTCATTCACCATTATCGTTGTTGTCTGGCACAATTTCAATGTCACTGTCTTTATCTTCTTTGCCAACATCGTGTACGCACCCTTCGGGACGGAGGGCATCGTAATCTGGGCCCCAATTCACACACATTTCTCGTATTTCATCTCTATCTTCAATAAGACCACTTGCTTAATTTCTACAACAATATGGGACTCCAACGTCCAACGTCTGTGATAGAAACTTAGGTAGTCCCTCCCACTTGACAACTGTTGGAAAAATAGGATAATCATCGTCTCTATGCAATTTATCATTTTTTAACAAATCCCAGTACTGATCCTCCGTTCCTCCCAGGAAGTTAAGATCATCCATTGCATGATGAACATCTAGTGCCTTTTCCATCTCTAGAATCTCCTTCATCAAATGTCGAATCACTTCCAGTTCATCTTTGTGTGTGTTTGTTTGGAAGATTGCAGACAGTGCTTGTGGCACAACAAGCCCATGCCAGCGACATAGTATTTCATAATCACACCGTTTTGAGTAAAGAGGAATCCATTGTAGTTTTTCGCCCCAAATTCGCATATATTCAGGATTTGTATAATGCGCGTCGCCCTCAATAATGTGCCCTGCAACTTTGAGATCAATGTGTATATTGATAGGCTTATTTTCCAAGGGACGCAGAACACCATACCACTTGTCATCAACCAAGTCAGTGTAGCAACCTAGCATATTTTTTCAAGGTATGAATCTCTATTTTTGTAATTTTTTTAGCACACTAATACTATAGTCCGGATAAAAAACAACAAATTAGTTATACAGCAAAACAATCACAAAATAACATAGAGCACATTAAAAATAACTAATATGTATTTTTATACGAGTTTTAACAAAAATTAAGTCGGAATACCTCGATTTAAAGTTTTTGGAAAGTTGAAAATTTGGTGATTTGGAGTCGAAACAAGCAACCAACTCCGAGATAATACCTTAGCTAGGACGTGAGACTGAGAATCTATACTTTTTATGGGATCGGTGGGCTCCACTCGAGTTTTTTTCGTCAACAATAGGGGGGACTGTTGTTTTTTTTAATTGGAGGGGGGACATTTTTGTTCTGTGGGGAAAGGGAAAGGGACGACTTTTTATACAAGTAAAACCCCCTTTATTAAGACGCTATACTATAGCGTCTTAATAAAGAGCGCTATACCTTCCCGCTCTTTTGACGTTCAAATATAGCACCTTTTAAAAGGCGCTATACTTAACTGGGCAAATGTCTGTTAGGGTATAGCGCCCTTTAAAAAGGCGTCATATATAAAAATGTCACTAAGTAATGTTTTCACACATATGGTTCTTTGAGTCCAAAAGAATCACATTTTGGTTCCGGACTCATTCCTTAGCCTATTCTTGACACAAGACTCTTGTCCCAGAAATACTTTTTAAAGAAACAAATATAGAATTTAAAATAAAATAATACAGGTTTGAATTCCAACATAAACAAAAATATGTAGGTGCTTTGAACTCGAATATAAGTATTTTTATTAATTGTTTACTTCTTTTATGGCAGAATAGTCCAATAGTATTTTTTTTTGTTCTTCTATTTGAGTTAGTAAGACAATGCGCAAAAATTACTTCCGATCGTATCGAAATAAAAAAAACAAACAAAGCAAAAAAAAGGAGGACAGAGGACCAATTAAAAGCTTATACCTTATAGTTGTCAAAGCGTCATTCAGATCGGAATCATACTCTGATAAATCTCACTACTATTGTTTTTTCTCCTTCAGAAGAACAAAAAAATAATACTCCAAGTACCGATGAAGGAGCAAAATAATTTGTAATGAACTCCTTTCTTGAGTCATTCCTCACTGTACCAATCACTTTGCCTTTTCCTGACCCGAGACTATTGTCCAATAAAAGCTTATACCTTATAGTTGTCAAAGCGTCATTCAGATCAGAATCATACTCTGACAAATCTCACTACTATTGTTTTTTCTCCTTTAGAAGAACAAAAAAATAATACTCCAAGTACCGATGAAGGAGCAAAATAATTTGTAATGAACTCCTTTCTTGAGTCACTCCTCACCGTACTAATCTTTTTGCCTTTTCCTGACCCGAGACTATTGTCCAACTTTTTTCCCTTCTAAAAACACATACATAGAACTAGAACTAGAGAAAACAAAATAGAAAAAGAGTCCTTTAGTTTAGAGACAAGTTATACAGTAACAATTAATGTAAGGGTCGTAATGCAAAGTTTAAAATAATAATGCATAAAAAGATGTTTACAACAACATACCCAATTAAATCTCATTAATGGGGTCTGTGGAGAGTAGAGTGTATGCAGGCCTTACCCCTACTCTGAAAAGTGTAGAGAGACTGTTTCCAGGAGACTCTCGGCTCAACAAGAGAGACAATAATATCAGAAAAGAAACAAGAGAAAGGACCTGTAACAAAAAAAGATGCTAGAAAGAAAATAACAACAACGAAAGGACAATAACACAAAACTACGCAAAACAACAATGTAAACACAACATAGACCGCTAACAAACCTAAACAAAACTCTATCAGACTACCCAATACAAAGAGGGAAGAACTCTCGACTACCTCCTAGCCTACCACCCTAATGCTCGACCTCCACATGTTCCTATCAAGAGCCATGTCCTCGGAAATCTGAATCCTCACCATGTCCTGCCTGATCACCTAGCCCCAATACTTCTTAGGCCACCCTCTGCTGCTTCTCGTACCTGCCAAATTCAACCGCTCACACCTCCTAACAGGTGCATCTAGGCTTCTCCTCTGCACGTGCCTGAACCATATAAGTCGCGCTTCCCGCATCTTGTCGTCCACGGGAGCAACGCCCACCTCTCCCGAATATCTTCATTCCGAATCTTATCCAGCCTAGTGTACCCAAACATCCATCTCAACATCCTCATTTCTGCTACTTTCATCTTCTGGATATGTGAATTCTTGACTGGACAACACTCAACTCCATACAACATGCCGTATCTAACCACCGCTCTATAGAACTTACCTTTGAGTTTCGGTGGCACCTTCTTTTCACACAAGATTCCAGACGCTAACCTCCAATTCATCCACCCCACCCCAATACGGTGTGTAACATCCCCGTCGATCTCCCTATCTCCCTGGATAATTGACCCTAAGTACTTAAAACTTCATATGACAAGGTCCTTAGGGACGTCCTTTGGAGGTGTCTGGAGGTGAAAGGTGTGCCGGTGGCTTACATTAAGACGATAAAGGATATGTATGATGGAGCCATGACTCGGGTTAGGACTGTGGGAGGTGACTCAGAGCCTTTTCCGGTGGTAATGGGGTTACACGAAGGATCTGTGCTCATCCCGTTCTTATTTGCTCTGGCAATGGACGCACTGACACACCATATTCAAGGAGAGGTGCCATGATGTATGTTGTTCGCTGATGAAATAGTTCTGATTGATGAGACGCGAGACGACGTTAATGGGATACTGGAGGTATGGAGGCAAGCCTAGGAGTCTAAAGGTTTCTGGTTATTTTATTTATTTTAATTCATATATGTTACTAATCAGTAATCACTATATTTTTAATGCACCTATTATCCGTATGAAATAGTATATAAATTCGTGCATATACATGGAGTATAATCAAATAATGTATGCTAATATTAAGTGGGCATTTCGACATAAGAATTGTAAAATTTCCAAAAAAGTGAAAAAAAATTAATATTTGAAAATTAGAGTTGTATTTGGACATGAATATAATTTTTTTTTTAAAGTTTTGTGAGTGATATGACTGAGAATTTTGAAAAATAATTTTTCAAAAATTCTAAAATTTATGTTCAAGTGAAAATTAAAAATTTAATGACCTAACACTTATTTCGAAAAAAAAAATAAAAAATTTCGAAAATAAGTGAAAAAATTCTTATGTGCTCTAAATTTTTTGCAGGTATTATAATACTACCTTGAAACTCGCAAGTTGCAAACGGACGACCCTAAAGTTGTCAAAGCGTCATTCAGATCAGAATCGTACTGACAAATCACACCATTGTTTTCTCCTTCACAGAAAAAAAATTAAAAAGTTTTCAACTTTAATTAATTCTTTAAAAATTTAAATTCGAAAGTTACACAGTGGTGTTGGCACGTGCCGGCCTGCCACAGTGAATAAAGCGGAAAAAGGCGGAATCTAGATCCCCAACGACAAAATCTTCCCCGTCAAAACCGGGAACTTCTCCAAGAAACTACAATCTAACGGCTCTAAATATCTTTAGATCCAACCGTTCAATATTAAAATCAACGCCTGTCCTTAAATCCAAGTGCCTCCATAATCTCAGATAAAAACCGGTCCAGTATCATCTCTCCTTGTTCATCTCTCTCTCTCAAATTCACTTCTCTCTCTCTCAAAAAAATAAAAAGAAATGCTTTAACCTGCGCACTTAGCTCGCTGCTTATCCTGCGCCTCCTCTGGCCTGAGAATGAAGCCGAAGGGTAAAGAGTTTGATGAAAAGATTCAACGGTTGAGATTTTAAGATACTGAAAAATGGACAGTCAGAAAAGCCAGGGGAAGCTAACGAGGACTCAGTCTTCACTTCTACGGTCATCTCCAACTATCCGTTCGTCAATCCACAGCCTTAACTCCATAAACGAACTTGGAGTTGACCATGAACCGGACCTTGAAGAGCAGAAGCCGCATAAACCCGGTTCAATACCGGCTCGACCGGCTCCGTCTAGGATAGCTCCGATTCTTGCGATTTTAGCGGTTTCTACTTACACCCTTTTCGTTTTCTTTAACAGAGATGATATACCAACTTCAGAGAATCTGTTGTTAGCTTTAATTTTCGTAGCGGTTCTGCTTTTTTTAGCTGGAAAGAAAAAGGAGTCAATTCACCAAGGTTACATTATTTTTTGCAAGCACTTAAGTGAAGGATACGGGAAAAAACTCGGGTTTTCAAGAAACCACTCGAAACCAGTTCAGTGGTTCATTGGGGAAACAAACAAAGAAGGGAACTTTGAGAAAGTGAACCGGGAAGGAGTTGAGCTATACAGCAATGGTGATTTCTATGAGGGTGAGTATCACAAAGGGAAGTGCAACGGTAGTGGAGTTTACAACTATTTTGTGAATGGAAGGTATGAGGGTGATTGGGTTGATGGGAAATATGATGGTTATGGGATAGAGAGTTGGGCTAGGGGTAGTAAATATAGAGGGCAATATAGGCAAGGATTGAGACATGGCTATGGTGTTTACAAGTTCTATACAGGAGATACTTATGCTGGTGAGTGGTGTAATGGTCAAAGTCATGGTATTGGCTCTCAGTCTTGCTCTGATGGTAGCTGTTACATTGGTCAATTTAAACGTGCTGTCAAACATGGCCTCGGTTGTTACCATTTCAGGTAAAACAAGTTCAATTTTTTGTGTTGTGATGCTGTAATTCTTGGATGCTTTTCTGATTCATGCTTAATTACTGTTTTGGGACTGTTGATTGTTGTTTGTTAGTGATGGATTAGGAGAGAAAGTTGTGTAGGACATTGAATTCAAACCTAATAACCTAATGTTATTGTATTTGACTTTTTGAGTGGGAATACCAAATTACGTGATAAAGCAACTTGGACAGCTCAGTGTAATTTTCCCGTCATGTTGCCTAACGAGGGCATACCAATTCTTGCACCCAACTTTAAAATGTGTGTTGGCTTCGAGAGAAAATGGAAGAAGCTGATTTCTTGCCACACGCATGTTGGTCTTCTTCTGTTTTACACTTAGGGGCGAATGTACATTTGAAGGAATCATATATAAGGTGTTAAAAAAGTTGTAGATTGTGGTAGAACCCATAAAGTTCAAAGTTTTTGAATTAGATCATTGAGCTGATGGATGAGCTGTTTTGTAGGAACGGGGATGGGTATGCAGGGGAATATTTTGGGGACAAGATTCATGGTTTTGGTGTGTATCACTTTGCAAACGGACATTGCTATGAAGGATCATGGCATGAGGGTCGTAAGCAAGGTTACGGAATGTACACATTTAGAAATGGTGACACAAGGTGTGGGGAATGGGATTCTGGCAATTTGAATACTCCTTTGCCCCCACTTACTCATGCTCTCCTTCAAGCTCTTCAGGTAAGAAAAAAATTACGGAATCCTACTTTACTGCTCAATCTTTGAATGGTCAAATTTCTTATGCTTATTTTGCTGTGGCTTTTGCAGGCTGCTCGAAAGGCAGCAGAGAATGCAATTAAACTAAGGAGGGTGGATGAACAAGTGAACAAAGCAGTGATTGCTGCAAACAGAGCTGCCACTGCTGCTAGAGTTGCTGCTATTAAAGCAGTACAAAATCAGATTTTCTGACATTTAACCATTATTGAAGTTTTTCTTTTTATTTTGTTTTACAAGTTTTGTAAATTTAAATTTACTACGCCAAAGTATAATTATTAGTATTTCCAAGGCCACCCCCGCAAGCAAAATGCTAGCCGGTGGTTGAGTGTATTACTCTGAGGTTTACTTAACCACAATTGTAACTTGTATATATGCTCCTTCATCAAATGTATATCAGTGAAAATGAGGCCTTTTCATTGGATTAATTTACCTATAATTGCTAAATTCTACTCACTGTAATAGTTATTAAGTTAAAAAAAAGGTTGGTCCTCGATGAGATAAGCTAACACTCATATTTAGTGAAGAATTATGTATACTTCTTGGTCATATAATATTTGCTCGCATCAGATGCATAAACTAAAAAAAAAGGAATTCTTTTTTTTCTAGGAGTTATTATTGTATTCCATATGTTATTGATTAAAATTTTAGTTTATTGATGTATTTTTCATATTCTAATAATGGTAATTTGTTATTTTTGCCATTTTACGTAAAATATGCGATAGCACTAAATTTAAACTATGAAACTATTTAGGGTCTATTAAAGAAGGTTAATACTGTGTGGCGGTAGGAGCTTCGTGCTAAGCCATTATAGATGTCCTTTCGCGGGTGAAAATAAACCAAGAAACCTTCATTATTGTGCTTGGACCCAAGTATAGTAAATCTTGCTTGCCTCGTACGACATCATCATGTATCACTCACAAGTTACATAAACATCTTCTTTTATTATCTTTTTATAATTCCTTTGTACTTTTTTTTTGGATTCAGTGTTGGTCCATGAAATTTGTGAATTTCACTTGAAATTGCATGTCGGACTTTTTCGAAAATTTGAAAACTCTAAAAAATTATTTTTCACTTCAAATAACTTAAAAAAAATTCAAAAATAGCTCCAAATTATATTCATATCCAAACACAAACTCTAATTTTCAAATACCATTTTCATTTTAAAATTTTTTTCCACTTTTTTGTTCCGGAATTTTACAGTTCTTATGTCCAAACGCCCTCTTAGGAAACAAGCTTAGATCCTACTCTCTGCATTCTATATAAAATACTTATCATTCACTTTTAACTTTGATGCATGTGCATTGAGTCTGAATAAGTTTAATTTTTTACACTTGTTACTCGGCATTTTGCTTTGAAAGGACCACGGAATCCTTTAGCTGGATAAGCTGACAGGTAATTTATTCAATTAAAAATGGTACCTCTATTTAAGTAGTAATAAATAAAAGTATGATAACAATGAAAAAGGGGCTTGGTGGTGGTACACGGAAAATTTTCCTCCAAAAGCTCCACATTAGAATGATGTGCGACTACATGTACATAAAATTTTAAAGAATTTCTACAACTATGTTTTCTATATTTAATTATATATCGAGAGACACACATATACACATATTATCTTTTTATTTGCTACTGCGATATCACACAATTAATTTATATTCCACGTCTCGTAGGTTCACTAAAAGTGAAAGCATTCTTTATCAAAAATATTTCTATTATTAGGAGTTATGACTTGAACTTGTGGCCCCTCTGATTATGGGCGTAAATTTTTTATTCATCCCATCACAACTATAGTAATCACACATACATTCGATATAGTAAGATATTTCACTACTGAGATAGTATTATATACATGTACAAGTTGTTGTCTGCTCTGACCGTTAGTAGAGCGAAGATGGTTTCTTGGTGATCGAATTCCCATGACTATGTCACACATATGTTAGACATGGTAACGTGAGAAGACATGAAGTATCTTCTCGCCATAAAATTTTGCTTGCTTCTTCCTACAACATTGCACATTTTCCTAAAAGCAGATTCCAATCCACTATATCATCTTTTATATGTATTAAACTCTTCTTCTATTTTCTTTTCTCTTTTTCTTTATCTTATAGATATTTGTTTGTTTAATTTGAGTATTTTGCAAAATCAGATGAAGGGGCATATTTATCTTTTATTTTTGTTAATAAAATTGTCCAAACAGCCGTCTAAGTTGTGTTGTATTAAAAAAAAGCGTAAGAGAGGGATTAGGCTTGACCTTGCAAAATACCACAACGGTGATGTAATCACCCCAAAAGGACAGGAGGTTCATATATATACACCCTCCTTCCTAAGCCCTATGAACAAAATTAACTGACAAAGAAATTAAATTTTTCATACTTTGTCCTTATAATAAGAAGTTGCCATTTATCAAGAAAAAAGAGTCCTTTTGTGTTGCTGGGCAATTCTTGGAGTGAACTATATACCCTTCTCTGATTTGTGATGGTACCCAATTTAGTAAGACAATCCGTTACCTGATTCGATGAAGAGGCATATTTATTTTGCGATAAAGTAATTAATAATTATTTCGAGACCTTATGAAAAACATTAGAAGACAAGTTATTCTTGCCCATCGCCGAAATTTGGGGTCAATAGATGTTTCTCGCCATTGGACTTTGATCAGACAATTTCTATGACCTTTACAAATCTGAAAACTTTTCGGATGAATGAGCAGAGCTAAGGGTGTAGTGTTCATTTAAATAATTTTGTTTAAAAATTATACTATATATAGTATTAAAATTACTTTTTGATTTGTATATAGTAAATATTAAATCCTCTTTAATACAATCTAAAAATTTATTGTATATTTACTTTTTTATATTTTAAATATTTTAATAGAAGTCCTAACTTCGTCACTGAAACTGCAATCAAACATTTCGTTACCACATATTCCATTGTAGTCTTGTCTATAGCTGTTTCAAAAGCACGGTATTTACCGTTTTATTAATTTTCCGCAATTTAGTAATGGTAAAGTGTGCTAACAGCTAATATGAATCGTTGTTTCACGTCTAACTCATTGCAGGAAAAAGGTTACAGTATATTTTTAAGCAAGAATAGTCTAAGTGACACTTATATTTGCGTCACTTTATCATCCCGATTTTTAAACTTAGAATTTTACCAATTGAACACTTACACTCGTTCAAATCATGTATAATAAACGTTTATGACAGAGGCTGCCTTCGCGTGTAATACAATCTCCTACATGTAGGATGCCACGTAGAAAAATAAATTATTGACTTTATCTTCATTTTCCCCTACTCCAACATCTCTTCTCCTTATCGCCAACAACTCCACCACTATCATCACCAGAAAATTCCTCTGACCACCGGAGAACACCATTAAAATCTGGAGATCACTCTTCGTTTTCTTATTATTGATAAAAATCACACTTCATTCCTAGATAAACTAAACAATTTTTTCTTCCTCAAAAAAGTAGATTCACTTCTCCATTAAAATCGAACAACCCATCCTTTGCTCTTTAGAAAAGTATTATTTGAAAATTACAATGATTTTTGTCTGTTGGATGAGAATACGTTCAAGATAAAATAATTTTTGGGTGAAAATTGGGAGGGAGAACGGAAAAGGGGGGGGGGGG